>BMAO01028061.1:0-18825 GCA_019973975.1 Trichonephila clavata
TAACTGAATTCTGTACTTTAACTGCATAATGAATGTGGATCTTATCAAGGTCATTTTATTATTATGGCAGTTTTAATTGGTAAGGTCTTTTTAACTCTAAATAGGTATATTACTTTGATAATCTTTATTATAAGGAAAACATTCTTACAAAAAAATTGGAAACAATGTAAATTTTTAAACAAAGAAAATATTTTTTTATTGAAGGATATAAATTAAAAAAAGTAAGTCTCATGCTAATCAGTGTCATTGTTTAAAAACACAAAGGAGCTTTGCTTCGATTCCTACAAATATATACACATCAAACACGAAAAATCAAATATTTTTACAGAAGGAAATAGCTGAAATTCAAGTTAAAATGTAGTAGAAAAAATACCTTTTTAAACAAAACAAACAAAAAATAAAACTATTTTTTGGTCAATATTTAACATGAAGGAATCAAATTGCACACTTCTTTTTATACAAAATGAAAATGAGTAGAACATCGTAGCCTTTGCAGAAATATCTGAACAATTAAGAATTTGAAAGGGAGGTATGAAAAAATTGTCAAATAACTTTTTTTTAATTACAGAAATAAATAAATTCTAATAAATTATTGTTTTTCACAGCTTTATTATTCGGAATAACCAAACATCTTTCAATAAACTTCAGCGTCAATAATTTCTTTTGAATATTCTATTTTTGATACTAAAGTATTTTCCCCTTGCAGTAGAATTTACATATTTTTTATATAGGCAGTTTCTTACTTTTGAAAGGAGAGAATTCAAATGAAAATTACTTAAAGAAGCCATCAGAAAGTATTTCAGTAGAATTTCAGAATTTGAATGACAACTGTTAGAAGTGTGCAGAACAAAGAGCAATAATCTTTCAACTCTCAATCGACGATGCATTTAGGATTGCAGTACCGTTATACAAGTTTTGTATCAAAAATTTACTTCAGATATTAAGAAACCCAGTCTTGGCTACTGTAGCAAACAATCTCCTTCCATTTAGGTACATTCTGTTTAATTCAGCAACAGCTCTGTTTGCATTATCTGCACATTCAAAGCTAACAAACCCATAACCTTTGGACCTGTTATCTTCATTCGTTGCAACTCTAGCACTTGTAATATTCCCAAAACAAAGACACAGTTTTTCTAAATCATTGCTGCTGAAAGACGGCGTCAGGTTCTTAACAAATATATTGTTCGAAAACGACATTTCTTGAAACCTCTTCCTGTCTTTATATGGAATGAATTTGGAAACTATTATCTTTCTTCCATGTACCAAAGTACCATCAACTTCTGAAATAGCTTCGTTTGCAGAATTTTCATTTTCGAATTGAACAAACCCATATCCTTTCGAATCCCCACTTTGGTAAGTTACAATCTTTACAGACAGAATATTGCCATAAATGGTGAACATGTCTCTCAAAATCTTGTCATCAATTGTCCTAGGTAGATTCTTTACAACCAAGTTTGCCGCCATTGGAAGCTTGGACTTCAGATCCTTTTGTGCCCACATAATTCTAATAGGTTGTCCATTTAGTTGATCGTAATTTAAAATGTCCAAAGCCTTCTTGGCCTCCTCATGCTTTGTGTAGTTTACATACGCGTAACCTAGTGAGGATCCTGTATTTATATCTCTACATACTCTAATGCTTAAAATTGATCCAACAGTGCTGAATTTTTCAAAAAGTGTAGCTTCGTTGCAATCTGGGTGAAGATTACCCACGTAAAGAGATGCATTGAAGTCCTTGCTGTCAAATTAAATATTTTCTTCTTTAGACCCTATAACCAATTCTATAAAATGTTTCAACATGCGGTTGTTTACTTTAAAAATTCAACTATTTATGCTGATATAACAATTTGATATCTCAGTTGTGTTGCCATCTGAAGAAACAATATAAATTTGATATCATAAGTATAATTAAATGTTTTTCTCAAAGAAAAGAAAATTTAATAATATTTGAAATAGATACTTGTTTTGCGAGTCTGCTTTCATGTACCAGTTTCATCAAAGAGTGGATTAGGACACCATTAATAGACCAAAGCTTTTGGTGCCCTTTATTATGCAATTTGGAAACTAAAATGATAAGATTTAAATTTAGGCTAATTAATTTACATTTTATTTATAAAGGTTATGTTTCTAATATTTTATGCATTTATTTTTCTTTAGGCAGAACAAAATTGAAGATATTTTAATGAAATTTACATAATTCCATAAAGTTGACTTTTTCAGTCATTTCTATTTTATTATAACTAGGAGGGGTACCCACTGTTCCCTTAATGATGGACTAACCCTTATTGCGTAAATTATAAAACTGTTCTCATACTCATTGTTCAAACTGTAAAACTGTAATTTACATGTATCATGGAGATGTATTGATTTGTCTTTGATGTGTTCCCCACAAAAAAAATCATCGTCTCCAATGATTAACAAGTGCACAAAAAAAAAATAATCTCAATCTGTTTGACATCAAGTTAGCATTATTTTTGGCGGCCATATTTGGCAACTTGGTGACCATGATGGAGACCAATTTTAGCGACTTGGCTACCATATAGAAAACTTGCTGGTTGCATTTTCATTGTCCTAGACCATTCCTTCTCATCATATTCCATTTTCAAAAATTTCAGTTGTGAAAATTTCATTGTTTTTAACAATGAATAAAAGCGTGAAATGCAAATTGCCATTTATAATTGTCTTATTTTGGAGAAACTTATAGTAACTAACACGCTTATTTAGTAATGAGATATGCAATATTGTAATAAGATAGGATTTCAACCTTTAATTATTTAAGACTTTTTTGTAATATGGCCTTTAAGTATAATTTTAAAATAAAAGATACGGAGATGTTGAAGAACAATAATTGGGCAATCTTGAATGAGAATCCGTCCTGCATTCCTGGGGCTCCTAGAAAAGCTGTTGTAGCTCATTTTAGACTTTTGACGGGGCATGACTGTCTCAGAGACTGTCAATTTTCTACAGAATTGGTACCGCCGACTCACCGTGTACTCTGTGTGACCTGGGTGACTCTGGTCAGCCTATGACCGCTGAACATTTGGTCGGGTGCCCTGCACTAATTTGTCTTAATTCAATTGTCGAAAAATATTGGAGAGCACATGCACTAATGGCATAGGTGCTATTGTATTGTGTGGCATTTGTATAAAAAAAATTGTAATAAGATTATACATTCAATACTGTCATCTTCTCAAAGAACTTAAATATGTTTTATTTCATTTCTTGCATTATTTTCTGAGTAATTTCTCTTGCATTTATGCCATATTGATTTTTTTTTATCCTTGCCTGTATTGCAAATTACAAAAAGGATCTTTAAAAAAGAAATATTAGGTTTTTCTGCATACTGAAAGACTTTCTATCTTGCAATTTAACTCAAAAACTGCTAGTTTAAACTTTAAAAAAAAAAAAAATCTAATTTTTTTGTTGTGTGATTAAAAAAAATTAAGTCAACATCTTTTTAAATTGTTTTCAATAAATCGTTTTATACTCATAATAGATTTTACAGTCACTAAATCAATCCGACATTCGGTTTTATATTAACATGCCTTGAAGCTGCACGGTGGAAATGGTAGCCTAGTAATTATGGCATGAACTCGGGACTGGTCTGTCACGGGTAGGAGTCCTAGTGTTAACTGAAGACCCGCCGTGTAGAGGAGATTGTTGAATGTTAAATCTGTCGAGTTCAAAGTAATCTCGTTGGTGTGGTGTAGTAGTTTGGAGATGGGGTGTCATCCTAGTTCACTAGCCCTCGAGTTGTTTTATAGAAAGACGTTTATAAACACCCACTCCCTTGGAGCAGCACTGCATGAGGTAGATTGTACTTGTAGCATTGAATTCCTTCAAGTAACGAGGACGACTAATATAGCCGCAGACACGACTTTCAGTAGCACACACGACTCGATGATGCTGGCCACGAGTCTGCGACCATGACTACTTGTATACTGCGGCCTCCAATAAGCCTGATATCCATCCAATAGATTTCAAATCACAAAAATATTACTTAAAATATTTAACAACTTGTAAAGGTCTTGCCTGCACGCCTAAAGGTGTGGAAGACAGGGAAGGAAGACTAGCCATGTTCTAAATCACTTAATTTATTTACAGCACAAAACCACAACACAAGTTTGATCAACCAAAGCTAAGAGATGCAACCAATTAATAAATATGAGGACATTTAACGAGGTACGCGAGATATGAGAAGACTTTAAACACTTTAGTGCACTTACTTTATTAAATAGCTATGACTTCTTAGCTATCTAATCTAGATTCAATCTCAAATGACAGATCGTCACCTTAAGTAATACAACTATCAATTACTAAATATCCAAGCCTCACATTCAAGTTGATTAATCACTGCTCCCCTAGAAGTCTATCCTTCTCTCTCTCTTACCTGAGAGCCTAGACATTATATAGTAAGTCAAAATTTGCAATGTTCACGTTCTCTTCTTCGGAGAAGTTTTATAGTAAAATAATTTTTAATGTCCAAAAATACCCCAAGAGGATTATTAGTGAGAAGATCGCGGATAGAGCCGTCGCAAACTGTAAACTAAAGTACTAATTTAAAATAAAATGATTTTTTAAAAAATCAACAACTGATTAAATTTTATTATTTTTTTTGTAAATATAAAATTAATGAAACATTAGAAAGTTCGTTAAAGAAATGCATTGAAAGAAATATTAGTTTATTCGTGAGTTTCATAGAACAGGCAAAACTAATACAGTCGAGAGTTATTCTTAATGTGTTGAACATTAATTAATAAAACAATAATTGTATCACAAGAAACATAATACATACGTCGTGTACTGGAAAGGTAAGGATTTCTGTACTGATGATCATATAAAAAAATGATTGATGCTGTTATGGTTGTATGGATGAAGGCATCCTTTGTTGTTGATAATCCAATTTTTTGTACATTTAAACCCACACGCAAACACTGTGACGGGTCTATTCGCGACATTTTTCCTCAACCCTGGGAAAACTTTGGGGCTATCATTCACATTACTTCACAGCCTTTCAAGAAGAACACGTGATAGTAAATTAGTTTGGACTATATAAAGTCTATATATATAATAGGTTTTGTAGATGTAAGATAGAAGAGCCGGGAAGCTGTTACGTAAGTGCGAATATTGGAATATTTCATTCACAACCAAGCGCGAGCTAAGGAAGTAATTGCTCAGATTAAATATTAGATTGAAGATTAAGATAGTAGAATTAGAATTAGCTATCGGTTCATTAGCGCTTGTCCTCCTTATCTATTTCACGTAGACGGATGTACTTAGAGTTGGGTATGAAGAATAGACAACGCTTTAGATATCACTCCTAGGTTTCCTCTTGTAGTTTCAATTGTGATTGTTTAAGTGTGTGTTCAAAGGATAAATAAAACTAATTGTTACTATGGAGTTTGTTGGTGATGCTTTGTTTCCCCCCACACCTAGAGACGCTCATAACGGAGAGAGAGAGAGGTGCCGTTTAGGCCAGCACCCCCACAACACAAACACAAATAAAATATGGACGACAAAAGCACAAATAAGACTCATGCGTGTTTTGCATGACAAGGATAAGAAGTGGAGAAAATTTTACAGAAAATATCAGTTTCTATATGAAACACAGACCGGAAGTTCCAAAACTCATATGACTTCAGGGACGGATCTTGCGATAGGTGGATAAATATCGTACGAGGTTACTACATGACGAATAATTAAAATAAGTTAAGGTTTTAATTTCTAAGAACAGATGGCTACAATTATATCCGGTTATGCAGCTGGCTAACAATCAATTATTATTTACTGTAAGTCCTGACCATTACCTGGTTCAGGACCATTACACACACACCACACACACACACAACACACCACACACACACACACACACACACATATATATATATATATATATATATATATATTATATATATATACAATGATCAAATGAAAAGTACAAACGAACGGGGTACAAAATATAACTTTATTCAAAATATACACCATAGGCCTGGCACAACGATCCCACTGATGAACAAGCGCAGGATCTTGTTCCAGAATTCCTGTGGATGTGACGAGACCCAGTCCTTTACAGTGTCCTTGAGTTACGTCATCCGAGTTGAAGCGCTTTCCTTTCAGGTGTTTCTTCAGTGGACCAAACACATGGAAATCGCAGGTGACATGTCCGGACTGTAGGACGGATGGTCCACCGTCTCCCATTGGAACTTGTCCAGTTCCATTGTGTGACTCTGGAGACGTGTGGACGCGCGTTATCATGGAGCAGAACCACACCCTCCGTGAGCAGCCCCGGTCTTTTGTTCTTGATGGACCTGCGTAGCGTCGGAGTGTCTCACAGTACACATCGGAGTTAATGCTTTTTCTGTCTCGAGTAATTCTGTGCTCGCATCATTTGGACGCCACTTTTTATAAGAGCCTTTGCTCGATCCCAGTCAGAGTCTCCAATGGCATCCCGAGATGTAACGCTACATTCTCCCTTGGCGGAATATGCACATATTTAACTATTTCATTTTATGTCGTTTCGTACTTTTCATTTGATCACCCCTTGTATATATATATATATATATATATATATGAAAAAATTATATATAAATAGAACATAACAGAAATATAGGGGACATATATATTCAGGAAATAATATAAAAAATATACATAATATATATATATAATGTAAGCAATGAAAAAATTCTAAACAGAAACTCAATAAAGCAAAATTCAACAAGAAAAGTTGAATGACTGATATATTAGTGAACAATGAAATAATACACATATCATGAAAGATTGAGAGGACTACTGTCTTCAGTTTTGAAGACACAGGATTCAACGCAGTTCATTGATTTTTAGTATTATTAACGCCACACCCTCAGCCACTCGAAAACTATTAGGAACGGACCTCGTAATTTCGAACCTTGGTACCAGCTCAGGTGACGTAGTCGTCACCTGAGCTGATACCTCTCTCTTCAAACTTCCCCACCACCCATTAGCTTCGATAAATTTAACGTGCTTCAGCCTCTCTACATAGTGGGTCCTTAGTGGCTTCAGGATTCGATCTATGCAGGTCACAAGTTTATGACCATGACTACTTAGCTACCATGGCCACAATTTAAAGTGGTTGTATTATCTTTTTTCTCAGGATGTTTCAACCGATTAACCTTGGCGTCCCCGTTTGAGAGCGCACAACTATGTGTGTCACGGAAATTGAGAGAGGACGAGTATAGTCGTCAATCGTAGTAGGTGTCGCTGTTAAAATATTGGATGAAAGAGATGGGTATCTTTTTTTTTGTAAAATTACGAATTTTATTACTAAGGAAGCTAAGGAAGTTTTGGAAAAGGTTCTTTAAGGTTGATCACAGTCCTCTTTCCAGAAAACATCCTTGCCTTTCCCATTCCAATAAAATAACTATTCTTTAGGCAGCATGACATTGGGTCATTACTCTAATATCAGCTCATGGTGCTAACTTCAAACAACAGGCATTTACACCACTCGAAAGCTAGGTAACTTCGGGCCAGGTGCTACCAATGGGCTCAGCGCCGTGCATTTGTCCCATGACTGACCATACCTAAAGAAACTGTAGTCAACTTTCCGATTTTTGTCTTTGATCCTTTTAGGCTAACATCTAAATAACAATATCATTGCATATAAAGAATGAACTTATACGTTGTTTCAGCCGGAACAGTCAAGAGCACATGAGTTCATCTTAAATTACTTTATTATTTTATTATTATTTGAAATTAATAAGATTTATAAAAAATGCTTCCACGATGCTGCTGCCAGTGCTGCCAAAAATAAATCATGGATGGTGCTAATAAAACCTGACTGTGTCTCAGACTCTCCTTGTGCTGCTGCCGTGGCTGAGTTTAGATTATTGACTGGACATGACTGTGCTTTTGAGCTCATTTGTTTCTTTTTAATCTGACTCCCCTTTTTGTGTTTTTGTGCTTCTGGACAAATCATGGACGTTTCTCATCTAGACGTGTGCTCTGCACTTAAGAGTTTGGACTGCATTGGGAAGAAATATTGGAGAGCTCGCTGCCTAATGACCTGATGATCTATGTCCAGGCATTTGATAAATTATTTTATTTATTTATTTTTTGGACTCTGAACTACCCTCCAAATATTGTAAATATCTTGAAATTTAAGAATATGTTTTGTTTTTCTGTAGGATTACAATTTAAATAGCCAAATGGTCACCACTTTTACGTATGACGTGAAAACTCGTCGTGACACATTAGCCTGTAACTTCTCCACGACGGGTATACTCGTTAATCACAGTTAACTGGCTAAATAAAATCAATTCTTAAACTCATGACTCTTCCTCTATATGTTATCAGTGTTACCACCAAACCGATTAGAACTCTTTCAAGTTTCCATTTGTATAGTTAAATGACTTCGTTTTATTTTATTGAATATTATCTAATTTGATTATGTGTTAAAAATTATATCAATGCTTACATTTTTGTAAAGATTTATTTAAATAAATCTTTATTAAGTATTCTTTTATTTTTTAAGTATTAAAATCTGGGATATAAAGGTCATATTACTCTCAAAAACTTATTTCTACATTGTCACGTTACTTTTAACTTAAGATGTACGGCGAAAAATGATTCTTCTTTAGTTTTCTTTTTCTTCCCTTTTTGCTATGTCTGGAGTAAAACAAAAGAATTATCTGTTGCAATCTCGATTTGCTATGACGTCATCTACGACTGTAAAATGACGTCAACACAAATTTTGTACAATTTTTTCATAAATTTTTGATTGTGAAAGCTTTTGAATTGTTTTGAGATCAAATTATTATCCAACATATTGGGAGTGGCTCCAGCTCCGCTCTGATGCTGTAGAATATTAATCTTCGAAAATTAATCAAAGCAGAAGATTGAAGTCAATATTTGATGCATATGGCTTTTTAATCAATCAAGAAAAGGAAAACATTCGTTGTATATTAAAGACAATGCGGGTAAATTATGACAGCGAAAATAGTAGATTGATGAATAAAATTGCACAATAATCAATAAATATGATTTAAAAGTGAAGAAACAATCATTCAATTGATTTTATCCAATTTCAATTGTAAAAGACTATTTCTACGAACAATCCAATATTATTGCAATTATAGTTGTTTTCTTAATCAGTATTTGTTAAGTAATTGATACTATTAACAGAAATGTTATTTCATGAATCTTATTTTGTGAGAGATATATGCATACTTTTTTAAATTTCTCTCTCTTTCTCACACACGCATACAAATGCATATATATATATATATATCATGTGTGTGTGAGAGAGGATAACAGAAGGTAATATTACAGTAAAATGATTTCCCTTTTAATATTGTTTCTAGGATATGAACGTAATACCGTCTACTTATTTCGCCAAATCAAAAAATGTCGCCAAATGCTATCATCGTTTCTGCACATGCTTGGTAACGAATTCTAGCTCTGCTTCTTCCGTATTAGCCGTCGATAAATTGAAAAATATGTAGACAAATTAAATACTTTATTTGTTTAAAATGGGTGCACACTCGTTGAAAAATTCTTTTTTTATGGAATGATTCTATATTTTCAGGGAATACTCCACTGTTTTCTTTTATGTAGAAGGTAAAATCCCAATTGGGAATCATTTTTCACAACAATGTAGGAAAAAAAATATAATAAAACAATTTATGAACAAGGTTATTGTTGCAAAAAGTCCTGTCACTGAGGTTTTGAGTACAGAGTTCAAACACGAATTAAATGTACAGACGGCTGTCCAAACCTATGTGAACAAGAAATCAACGAAAACTGTACATAACGGAATGGAATTTTACACTATCACTCCATATGTTGGGTTTGGATGACGATAAAGAATACAAGGATCCTGTGCCTCTGCGGAAGGATACTTTTAACATAGTGTTGTAAGCAGAACCGAGATTCATTTAAAAGGATGACATGATGCCACTCTTGCATCTATAACAGTCGTTCAATGCACTATATTTTTTACAGTATCAAAGGAAGTCGTAGGAATGGATGCCATACTGGTGGCTCATAGTGCTATAGAAGATGTCACACTATTGATGTTACATTTAATCGCCCAACAAAAGAGCCAAGCAACTGATTCAGTGTGACTTTACTGTACGACTGTAAAAGGTTGCTGGATAACACACCTTGGGTATATGTAGGCCACTGGTCACATTTATTTACCAAATAGCAGACCGTATGATCCTCGTGAACCCATCGTTTTCATATTTGCGTGACAGTCAAGGGTTCATTGATTGGTTTGTACCATCGTACTCTGAAGCAATACATGGACTAGATTACAATCATGGGACCATGACTAAGTCGAATAGCAATACACATCAGTCCAATAGCTTACAGTTCTTCCTCAGTCAAATTCCCAACACTTTCTAGTAGGAAGTCTTCCACCTTTCTCAAAGCTTAACAAGACCTCTAAACAATCCAATATTCGAACGCGATTTCCATATCAGAAACCAGCTGTGATGGTGTTATTCCTTCATGTGTTGTTCGAATGAACTAAAATGTTAATTAATTACACCCCAACATGTTATACATTTCAAGAAAATTTGATATTTGTTGCATGCCTCCTCCATAGTATAACAATTTTAATGACCATAAATGTGTGTGTAGATGAAAAGCAAAGGAAGCCAAAAAGGAGAAAGTTTCAATAATTTGATGAAACTATATTCCTTTATAATGAGACTACTACGAATCATAGTACCAAATAAATATGCTTATTAGAAATAGTTGAAGTAAGTCATATTAAACGAAAAATGCGAATCATGAATGAAGGAAAATACATATAAATGTAATGATTGTTATTACACATACTCACACATTAAAAGTTTCGGATTGTAGCTCTAACGAGATCCTTGAATCTTCCGTAATCACTGTTTGAGATATCCATACAGATGGGAAAGGCACTTAACACTTTCCAATTAAACCAGAACTGTTATAATGAGGAAATGATAGTACAGCGATTCATACAACATCTGAAGTAAATTCAGCTATACATCATTCGGACAAATGAAGTCCAATTAAAATTTTCTGATTTATGTTCGTTTCGTCAATTTATTATTTGTACAGATTTGTTTCTTGTCATTTTATCTAAGGATCCAGACGAATTTAATCATCCGAGCCTAAATATCCATAACGAAATCCTTAAAATGTACTGAAAAATTCGACAAAGAAAAAAAAATTATAACATCAAAATATTTTTTAAGTAATTCAAATCCTCCATTTATATATATATATATATATAATGACTTCTTCTAACTCTCCTTAACTGTACCCCGTGAAATTATTTCCTAGTTCTTTCGCCTAAGACTGTTATAATCTTAATCTAATTGCACGCGTGCATAATCTTAATCTTAATCTAATTGCTCCGCGCATTTGCAGCCAATCACGACTCCTGTTATAAAAGAGTCGTACGACCTTCACCGCGAGTGTAAAAACTCTGAACACACGGTTACGCGCGCTTCTTCTCTCTTTGTGCTTTGTCTGTTTTGTCGACTATGTGTCCGTGTCGCTGCTAAGTGTTACTTCTGCTTTGTGTGTGTGAAACTCCGTAAATTATGTTAATGTGACCGCCCTTGCTTTTGGGTGATGTTCAATAAACGAAAAATGAAACCTACAGTGAAGCAGTATTCTTTCAAGACATAGCTATCCCTCAACCAAATCTACCTATAAAAACCAACACCAGCCACGCTGTGAAAAATCCTTTACCAAATCGGCCAACTTCCATACATATATAATATATATATATAATAAAAAATATATATATATATATATAAGTTAGAGTTATCTCTATATATATATAAATAGATGTTTGTATATATATGAAATTGATTCACTCCAATATACCGTTCAACCAATCACTATGAAAATTGGCATGTATATGTTTTTTTTTTTTGTGGAAAAGGTTTTTGTGCTATCCTCTTCGTTGCAGCTCCCCACCAGGTGGCGCTACAGCAAAGCAACTTCTGCACCGTTCAATCAGTCGCCAAGTTGCCAAAATGGTCGTTAAAAAGGATGCCAACTTGGATCTATCTTTAACATTTCGCTATGTTTCTATTGAATAGCCGTTATTATGTGAGAAACTTCGTTGTTTGCGAATATTATAATTTTAACATAAAATAAGTACAACAGAAAGTAATATTAACGTATTACACATCCAGATATTACACTATTTTAAGCGTTCATTACACAAAATTTGAAACAATGTGCTATTTTTGCTGAGCAGAGATTCGCATAGTAAGGTGTTTTCAAAAATTGACCCACGAGACAGTTACGGGATGTTGCAAATAAATGAAATCCTTTTTATCTGCCATTAGACTTTCAGGTTTAAGATTTAACAAATATAGTTTTTTTTTTTTGTTTAGCTGAGCTATGTAAAAAGCTTTTTTTTCTGTTTAATTTGCAATTCACGTAAAATTAACTCATTAAAAACTTCTTTATCCTTCTTTATCTGTATTGATTAATTTTTCAACTCACCCGTGCGAAGAACGGGTATACCAGCTAGTGCAGTTATATACAGAGAAAAAAAGAAAACACGAAACTGAAATATTTTTTTGTGTTAAAAAATATTGAAAAAAAAGGAGGTTATATCAACAAAATTAAGTTTATTTAATTTTATTTTATTTACCCAGATAGATAAACATGCATGAATTTAATAAAATCAATGAAATAAAAACATTCACAAAAACTTAAAGAAATTTAATGCAAAATATTAAAGTTTTTTGAAAGCAAAACATTTATTGAGTTTTTGCCAAATTATCTGATATTTTTCTTTACATTGTTTTTTTAGCATAAAATTGTCAACAAATCGTTCAATATGATCCATTTTGTTATTCATTTCACCATTGGAATGTGTGTCTAAATAACTGCGCATATTTTTCATAATGTTCCTCATTTCGAATGACGTAGAAACAGGAGCTGCATTATTTATTTCATTCTCATCCTTGGAATTTGCATCAATGATATTTTTAGCGCGTTTTTCACGTAGTGGAACAAAAGCGCTATTAGGACGCAAATTTCGTCTTCGTCTACGTTCCATATTTTGTCGTACTTTTTTCTCAGCCAATAAGCAACCAATTGACCTCGGGTTTTCGGCATTGGGTCGCATTTGTGCCCTAGATGAGCCGAATCATATTTAAATTTTCCCATAGTTTTCATGAATTTTCCTACAAATTTTCCTGAATTTCGCTAGTTTATAACAAAATTTTCTCAAATTTTACCTAGTAAATTTATTATTTGCAAAAAGTTTTTTAAAATAAATCTACCTGCATTTTGGAGGAAATCTTCACAAAAGAAGTTCAGAAAATAAGTATAAAAGGCTCTGATTTTACTAGTAAAAAGTTCATAGTTGCATTATTGTAAAATACAACATGTGAAAAACGCGCTAAAATTACTTGGCCATGCCAATGATTGATATCTTGTTTGAGCTTTGAACAAACTTCAAAATGTCTTTTTGCCTGCCATAATTATGGCTGCACACACATTGACATCATCTGCTGCAACGAATTCTTCGATGATTCAGTAGTACAGTCCAATTCGGCTGGTGTTTTCCGTATTTTGTTCATTCTCAGAATGGAAATCTTTTCGTGGAAAGCGATTTTCGTTTCGTTTTAAAAGAAAAAATTTTTTAACAAGTAATATAAAAAAAGATTTTTTTAAGTCAATTCCTACTTTAAATGGATGAATAGAAAGTATTTTATTAATGACTGAAAATTTGAATAATATCTATCTATCAAAATATATATAAATATAGGGAAAGAGTAAACTAATAGTAGGAATTGAAAAAAGAGCAAGATTTGTTTGCATTGTTGTAACAATGCACACCTGGTTTGGCTTGTTTGGCTGAAAATCCGGTTTTCAACGCCAGCTTTTTTCATTGTTTTAACAGTTACATTGTTACAACCATGGTGACGAATCAAAGTTGGCGTCGAAAACCTGTAATTAGATTAATTTAATTTAACCAACGACTTAAAATATTTGAAAAAACTGTATTAACATCAAGTGTCATCCACTACATGCTTAAAAAGATTTATTTGAACTAGATTGGATGAATAAAAAATATTTTATTAACGATCGGAAATTTAAACAAGATAAATATATAAATATAGAGAGAGGGTGAGCTAATAGAGAGAGTAGGAATTGAAAAATACATAGTAGTTTGTCGGGACCATTGTATTATTTCGTGTTAACCAATACTTCTCCTTAACCATTTTCGCGTTAAACGTATTTTGCTATACATTATACCCACCCCATATGAGAGCGTGAATGTATAGTTATAAATCAAATTACTTACTTTTTCAAACAATTTACATACATTCAAATTTAATTAAATTTGCAATTGGAATTGGAATTTGATGTGAGTGTAGTAGTTTCTTCTTGCACACGTTCAGAGGTACATACCCCTCAAAGCTTGTTTTCCCATGTCTTTATATGCGAGCGCCTTTAAATAGGTATATTTATGAGAATGTGAGTGAGTGGATTTCTGTAAATTATTGGGTTTATTTTTTTAAATTCCTACTATTAGCTCTCTCACTCTCTGTATATTTATCTTGTTTAAATTTTCAATCCTTAATAAAATGCATTTTAAAGAACTCAATTGAGCTGAAATTTTATATACACAATTGTTTGGATGACAATACAGTAATTTAATTATAATTAATAAAAATTAGTTGATTAAAACTAATTATTCAAAGAATTACAAATACAGCCAATACCATCATCTTTGGAAACTTAGCGACCATTTTGGCGACTTGTGTTAAAATTTGAAAAGTTTTTTTTCTCACATTTTAAAGCGCTCATTTGAGCTGAAATTTTTTATGCACAATTGTTTTGGGTAACAATCTGATAATTTAGTTATAATTAATTAAAATTAATTGACTGAAATTAATTATTTAAAGAATTACGGATACAGCCACGTTGGCTACATTTTTAGCGCCTTGGGTCAAAAGTTTAAAAGATTTTTTCTCTCACGTTTCGAAGGCTTCAGTTGAATTGAAATTTTGCATACACGATTGTTTTGGATGACAATTCGATACATTAATGATAATTAATAAAAATTATTTGCCACTGAATGTTGTGATTCTATCATATGTATATACATATTTATATTAAAATTATAACTATTTAATAAAAAGTTTCTAAAATATTTTTTTTTTGTTGATCTAAGTAGGAATTGACTTAAATTTTTTTTTCATATTACTTGTTAAAACAAAACACAGAGACACACACACACACACACAAAAAAAAAACGTTCAAAAATTTAAAATATTTTTTAAAAGAAATTAATAAAGTGTTTTTAAAAATATTTTTATTAAAAATGTACACATTACAAAAAATTTTTTTAAATTTAAAACGTGAATGACGATAATGCTACAGGCGAATGTTATATATTCGGTTCTTCTTCGGTTCGCTTTTAATGATAACAGAACACCATTATAAAAATATTGCAGAATATTCCCTTTAGATATTTCATCAGACTTACTCCATGCACGCACACAGCCCTTTCAAAACTTAAATTTTGCCAGTCAGGTCAATACTATACAGAATCTCTATTAAATGTAATGCCAAAAGTTGTTGTACAAAAGGCATTTTCCCAAACTCATCATACAAAAATGATGATGCTCTTTAAATCTGTTGGAGGTCGGAGTTCTGACGACGATGTGACGTGAATGTAGTGGGTGGGAGTGGAATGCCAACGTAGGTGTCAATCTCGTCATTTGATTAGTGCTCAAAATTATATGGTAGACTTATTGATTGAGGATAGGATCTTTCAGTTGAGGAGATATAGGCAATGACGTTTAGTATATAAATAAGTATCTTATTTAAAACAGTCATATCTTATAAGGCCAAGGGACGGCGTTAGTAGCCTAGTGGTCAAGGTATCGGATCGTGGCTGGCAAGTTATGAGTTTGAGCCCAGTACCACTAAGGACCCACCGCGCAGGGGAGCGATGCACGTTAAATATGTCTAGAGCTCAAACGTCCTTCCGTTGGTGTGGTGTGATAGTTAGGAGAGAGGGGTGCCTGGCTCAGGTATCGTCCTCATTACTTGACCATGGTTCAAAATTACGAGGTCCGAGGTTCTCTCACTGCACCACCGAGTCAGTCAGATCCAAGCATTTTTTTTCTGTCTTCTGCTTTATTGTGTACTGTAAATTCGACAGTTTTTTTTAAAATCAATTCAAAGGAAGAGTTGTTAAACGTAACTGAGCTTTTTCTTGTAACTATTTGGTAGGTGTTCTCTCATCGCAGTAAGTGTTATAAAGAAGCCCTAAAGAAGTCTTTACCCTAAAGAAGCTCTTAGAATCCTAAAGAAGCCGAGCCTCTTTTACCCTAAAGAAGCTCAGCTTCTTTAGAAGATTCTCAGCAGAAGCTTCTCAGCTTCTTTCAGAAGATTTTTAAATAAAAAAAGAAAGAAACTGATCCATTTTAATATATACGTAGATCGGGGCTCGAGATGCTTTCAGGCACAAAGAACAAAACAATTCTCCGGGAGCAATGAAAATTTATTGTAGAAAAACAATCCTTAGAAATGCATGACAGAGCAGCAAAATTCGAAAAATAAATCCCAGAAGGCTTTCACATGTTCTACAGCGTTCAGACACAACTATCAGAGCCTAAAAGAACAAAAAGGTAATGATGAAGATTCTTCGGAAGCACTCCTTCTAATCGCTAGTCGACGGTCAAAACAAAACTCACTTAATTTTGTCGAATGACTTCTATTGAAAGGCAGCGCGGATCTTTCGAGAAAGATCCGCTTGCGCCAACGATTGTGATATTGATAGATTTATCCAGTAATTTCTAGAAGCATCTATTTGTTTGCCAAGTCACCAACATAGTCATCGAAAATTATGGCAACTTAGCTCTATTGCCAACAGATTGCCAAATTTCCATTGAATCGCCATTATAATGCAAGGAACGGCGTTGCTCACCAAAATCACCAAATGCCAGTAGTAATTAATTGTGGTAAATCTACGACAGAATTCCCGAGTTTGAGGGCTTATGGAAGCACGAGTGGAAAGACAACTTTCTGATGCATCACAACTGATAGTTGTCTTTATTTTTTATAAAAGCAATTTAGTGAAAAAACTTTAATAATATAAGAAAATGCTGAAATGTTTTTATCCGATAGTATTATTTCCATTTTGAATCTTTCTTTATACAGTGAGTGCAAACAAATGTTTAGGTTTTCTCTCCCATACTTTTTTTATTTTTACATATCTTTAAAGGAATAATCAAACAAGCAGAAATAAGCAGTCATTTCTATAATGGTAAGAATTTGTTCATTCATTATTTAATAAAAAAATATATAAATTAATATTAAAAAACGAAATCAGTTTCTTTTTATTATTTATTACAAAATTAATTATCTAATAATAAAATCGTCCATTGCCTTTTTTTTCTTGTGGATAAAATTAGATTAATTTTGTAAATTAGAAGTCGAAAATAGAAAATCAAAGAAATATCTTATCACTGAAGAAAAATAGACCGAAAAATAGTTTTATACATGAAAAAGCCCGTGTAATTCCGGGCTAAGCTGAAGGAAAAGAAACTTGTCTGCAAAGAAAAAGAAATTGAAGACATTTTGCAAAAGATAGTTTTAATAACATAAGTATAGAAATCACACACATCGCGCATACACCCTCACCCAGAAGTGCTGGCATCGAGAGGGAAAAAGGAAATTTCTATTGGATAAAGTTATACCCTCGGAAAAGCCCGTGCAACGCCGGGCTAAGTGGAGAAGAAACATACCAACCGACGGAGCAAACAGGTGGAAGAAATTTCGAAAAAGGAATTTTAATGACAAAATATAGAAATGATACACAAACCAAGAAGTAGTGACATCGTGAGGGGAAGAGGAGGCTATACACTCGATAAAAGCCCGTACAACGCCGGACCATGCAGCTAGTTAATTGCAAAAAATTCGTAGCAAAGCATAGCTAACACTGCTAATCACAATTTTCAGTCATAATGCTTAAAAAACTTATTCCTTTTGGCGTTTTGTAAAAGTATTCATAGAAAAATATTTTATAAACTACAAGATAAAAAATATCTAACATTATGTACAAATGTGTTCATATGCAAGTATTAACAATATTTTCTCGCAATATCTTTACAATGTAAAACACACATAATGCAAAGCCCTGATTACGCATTCAACATCAAAGGGCAAGTATAAAAACGATTATCGATCCAGCATTAGAACTACGTGAGGGGCTTTTTTTGTTCTTGTGTAACATAAGGAGGTATTCCCACATAGCCTCTTTTTCCGGCTTTTTCCGTAATTCGAACGGGAAAGAACAAAGGCTCTGCCATCTTTACCAGAGGAGTAGCCAAAATGAGATTGTTCATCTTTTACCGCTTTGATCAAAAGTTTGGAATAAATAATTAATTTCCAAGCTTACACTTTTCGTGCTTTATTAAAAGGGTAGAAAGAAATCAAGTGGGGGAAAAGTGTTCTATTATGATATCAAAAGAACGGTTTCTCTTTAGAAGTTTTGAAATTTTTACTCACACAAGTAAAAGTTCTTTTCAATTTCTTTGAATTAATTAAACATTTTCCCAAACGATTTATTATGTTTTTTGTTCTATTTTTGTCTGTGCTCTACACAGATTTTCTCAAATGATTCTGTACGTAATATTTGTCACAAAAAAAAAAAAGTTTTTTTTTTCAATTTTTTTAAATGATCACTTTTATGGTTTCCGTTTTAAGATAAATAGACCCGCGATATGTACAAGTGGGATTGATAATAGATAGGCATGCATAAATTAAATTTTATAAACTTGGCTGGAAATTTGTCTTTTAAAAAAAAAAACTGTTAAATAT
>BMAO01028062.1:0-18425 GCA_019973975.1 Trichonephila clavata
CAAACGACTCGGGACGTAATGGAATCTTTTGGCTGGGAGGTTTTGGACCATGCACCATACAGCCCTGACCCCGCTCCTCTAACGATTTCCACCTTTTCCGGTAAGTCTTGGTGGGAAGTGCTTCAATGACAACGAAGAAGTGAAATGCAGGAACTCTTGGCTGTCCGACCAGGTGGCAGACTTCTTTGAAGAGGATTTTCAAAACTTAGTTCTAAGGCATGACAAGTGCATTAATAAACTCGGTAATTATGTAGAAAAATAGACAAAAGTATGTACAATTCTAAAATAAAGGTTTTTTGAAACAAAATATTGTTGCTATTTTTTAAAAAACAAACGGACCTTACTTAAAAAAAAGCCCTCGCTTATACCAACAAAAGGGTTTCTTCAATAACAAATAGAAAGTGAAATAAAATATGTTGTTTTCCATCGGATATCAAAATTCGAATGGAAAGGATGATTAATTACCAAGCTGCTAGTAGCTCGTGGGGATATTTTTGATAGATAGAGTTTACCTTCCTGTGTTGGCTAACCTAGATTCCTCTCTGAACTGACGTTGAGACGACAGGGGGCATTTGTTATCACATTTATCTGTTAAATCTATTTGTCTACAAAATCTGTTATTACATTGTTATTTAGTACTACCTATGCATATATACAATTCAATTTCAGTTTCTTTTTTTATGTTCAGCTTAACTGAAACTAATGTCATATTGGCTTGAAACATAAATTTATGGGCCATAATGAAATGTTTTAATGAAATGGATAGTTTTTTTTTGTGTTGGTAGCTCAGAGTAGGATTTAAAAGTAATACTGTAGCTTAGAAACTTCATAACTTTAGTGATCATGCATTACCAAACTTATGAGGCTTCTGATTAAGATAGAGATTTTTTCTATTTCTAGATATAATCTATATAGCTTCCGATGAAGCTATAGATTAAAGTAAAGCATTTTTTCTACTTGAAAAAATGTATCCTAAGTTTTTCCTTATTATGTCAGGGTAATTTTAAATGAAATACAATTTTAATTTAATGGATTCAATACATGAAAGACGCAATCTCGTGATTTCTGTTAAAAACAGTAATCTCATATTTGTTACTCTACCTCCGTGGATAATTTCAAATTTATTATTTGCTTGTATTGACATTAAGATTCTCCTAAATTAATTTCAAGACATAACTATTTTTTTATGTATATAACGTAGGTAATTTCAAATCAAGAGAATATTTACTTATTTATGAACATTGTTAACAAATATGTATTTTTTACAGGACATTTCTGTGATTAGTAAAAGTTAACAACTGTAAAGCTCATAAAGAGATTTGTTAAAAACATAACTCATCAACTGCTTTGGGACTGTAACGTCACATGTATTAAGCTCAAAGAGTTTGATCATGAGGCCATCATTGCTATCATGCGAAATTCAAAATATCTGGAGCTTCCATATTAGCATTATTACACTGGAGTGCTATGTAAATTTTAAGTGCTTAAGTAACTATGTGCTTTGGAGTGCTTAAGTAACTATGTAAATTTTAAGCAGATAGCTTGAATTGCAGAAAAAGGTTGTTGCTATCAGTACAGTGAACACGCAATTCAGCAGAAAGGTGATACATATGCAAATGTCATGAACAAAACATCATAGGCGACGAGAGTATACACAAAACGCTTAAGGGCGGCGCGTGCTACTCGAGACTACAATAAAAGAAAGAAAGGAGAGACAATCAAAGACATTCACTATAAGTGCAAATGAATTCTTTCGTGAAAAATGGCTAGAAGAAATTGCCTGGATGAATTCACGCGTGGAAGAAAAATCGGAAAGCTAGAGGAGGGCGTAATTTGATCAATGCAGCTGAAGAGATCGGAATCAACCAAAGTGTCATTTCGCGCTCTTGGAAAGCCTTCCACACAATAGGTCCATCTTCTAGGAAGGTTAATGTTGATCTTTCTACGAAACAACTGCAGTGGATGACTGATATAATGTCCTGCAGGTGTAAAGGACCCGATGCTAGTCAACAAGTGTCATTACTCTGCAACTATGTATAGCAACAGGGCGATAAGTGTCACGGTTTACTGTGACCAGACGCCTTCCCAAAGGTGGCCTATTCGTCCACCGTCGTGAGCGATGCATTCATTTGAGAGTTGGCTTTCAGTAGCACCGTTTAGTGTGAAGTAAGCTGCACAAAAACTGACATCTCATCAACGGAGTCGCATCCTCTTTACAGATGAGAATCGTTACAGTGCCACAAGCGATTCTTAACACTAATCAATTTGGAGAGAGGTCGGGACAGGGTTTCATTCCAGTAACATCACGGAAAGAGACCGTTACGGTGATCCTGGAGTTGCCCTCTGAGGAGGCATTATGCTGAACTAGCGGACTGAGCTCCCCGTTTTCAACAGAGGTTCTGTAACCAGAAATTACCTATGTAAGGAGGTGATCCTTCCCCATGTACGTCTGTTCCGAGGGGCTATTGAACCAGACATTGTTTTTATGAATGGAAATGCATGGCCACACCAGACTGCTGATGTTCTTGGGATATCTTCACTGAAAAATGAAGATCTCACTCAAACGGTTTTGCCAGCATTCTCATCTGATTTAAATCTCATAGAACATGTATGGGTTGCTTTGGAGGATGCTTTGCGGCAAGATTACATCCTTCGGGAAACACCCGCAACTGAAACAGATGCTGATTACCTCAAGAACTGTTGGACAATCTGGTTCTGAGTCTGAGTATGGTGCCATCCTACTCAATGGTGAGAAGAAACCATTGCAGTAAGGAGGGCATATATCCCACATTCTAAGGAACATCTTGTCGTTCCTCCTCCTTATGTGTAACGTTACTATGAGTTTGAAAGAGCTCTCTCTCTCTCTCTCTTTGTTTAATTTCAAACTACTAAATGCAGTGTATTCATTTTTGCGAAACTATGCTTTCGTCATGATTTAAGTTCAAAATGTTGTCTCTCATTTCTGAATTTCATGTCTCTCAGATAACTTTTCGTGGAGTTCTGGCAAAATAAAAACACCTGTTACTTAAGTTTTATACACCAGTGTAGGAAAGATAACGTCCCCAAATTCTGATATTGTCATGAAATATGCATTAAAAAATTCTTTTAGAGCAATATGGATCAAAAGGGAAATAGTCGTAATTCCTTTTTTGTGTTTTCTAAGTGACCCATTTATTGAATCAAGCTCAAGGAAGAAGACCTTCCACCCTATTTAGAAATTTTTCTATTTCTTCTTCGTAATATAAATCCATTTTTTATAATAAAAATTATTCAAATGAAAGCAAACAAGTATAAAAAAAACCTTGAAATTAAATGTATTTTTTAGTTGAAAAAAATGAATAAATTTTTTTTCTTGAAAAAATATGACATACTTCAATGCAAAAAAACAAAAAACAAACAAACAAAAAAAAACCGTTTTTTCTTATTGGATATATATCTGACCCCTCATAAAATTTATAATAATAAGAAAACGAATTAAAAACATGTTTGCAGATTTCTCATTGCAGATGTCTAAAGTTTCCTCTAGATCCACATCTTTTTTTATAATGGTCTTTGGAAATTATTTTAAACGCACATATAATTTTGTTCCTTATCTTGCGAAACCGAATCGAATGTTTTAAATTAAAAACTGAAATGCGAAAATGTCCTTTCAGAACATTCAAGAACGTTGATTCACGCCTTACTAAGGTTTCAAACATCTGGGGGAAGATGTCCTTGGGAATCTCAATTTCTTTATTATCCCAATGGTTAGTTTTGATGCGTATAGGTAAGTATGAGGAAATAGCCATCTCGGACCTTCTAGTTTTCATGGTTTCACTCTCAATCACAAAATATTGATAACGTATCAAATTGAAAAGGGTGTGGTTTGTTTGCATGTCAAATATTTTATTTCGAAATTTATTAAAAGGAAGATTTATCTTTTCCATACCTTTCAGTTGAAAGAAAGACAAATATCATTCTCCAAAACAGTTTTATCAGCAATTTGTATCTCTCTGTATATAATAATAATAATAATAATTCATCATTTAAATATTTTTTAAAGGAATTTCCTTTGTTTTTGATAGTTTTAAGCTTTCCAAATACATGGTGTTGTAATTAATTCCTTTTGTTTACCGGCCAAACGAAAAGTCCCACAACTTTATATCTCCTCAAAAACTGCTCACTTGACACATTTCAAAGTGAGGGGACGCAATATTGCATCAGCCTTTGATTCTGACCAATTAGCGCATTAAATACTGGAAATCAGATGATAATCGAACCATCGAGACACTTGTGGTAAGAAAAAAATTAATCATCTAGGATGTAGAGAAGAGAGGGCAGCCAATCTACAATCAAATAGCACTGCACTTCCATCCAACAAGAACGCTTGTTTTCATCAATATAAAACTCTGCTGTTCTGCCCAGTGCATTGAGAAAATACTCCGGTCTTCGTCACCTTCCACCTCTTCACCACTGCTCAAATCAAGAACTTTTACACATAAATATTATCCAGAAGGACAGGAGGGTCACTGCCTGACCCTGTTAAGCAATAAAATAGGGGAGCTATAAAATTACAAATGTCTCCTCAATTAATCGAATGCCAGAAGATAAAGATGTCCCAGCAACATGTTTGATTCCAGTGAAATAATTACACGCACACACTTGTTTACTTAGGTGTGTTATCATTGTTGATCAATATGTACATTTTAAAAGAAAGCTTCTGCAAAAACCAAAAGGTGGTAATAGCGAAGCGCGTGATCTTATTGATGGAAAACACGTGATTGCATTTATTAAGTTACTATGACCTCACACCGGAAGTTAAGAACTGATTGCAGGAAACAAGTACAGTCGTTATTATGTGACTATGACATCACGTAAATTTAGGCCATTGGACACAGATTAATTTCGCAATTTATATTGTGAGTGTAACGCGCTGACACACGTTAAACTTGACAAGTTTCAAAGTTCTCACAATGACCTTGAATGAAAGTTGGAGTGCCAGTTCTGGTGTAGTACTCGTCATTTGACAAGGAATCAAAATTACGAGACCAATTACGAATAGCTTTCGTGTTGCTTGGAAGAGCAAACGCTCATAAAGATCTGAATCTATCTATTGACTGGAAAAATCTATTTATGTGCATGAGAATTGCATACGTAGGTACATATAAAATCACGTCTCTCAAACTCCATTTTTTACACACGAAAAATTGTGGTCGGATATCCTTTGAAATCACCTCTTACATTTAATATTATTTTAAAGAGATTTGTTTCCTTTATTGTAGATTTAAATTTAATTCTTGCAAATTAGGATTGCCAATTCATTTTAGTAATAATATGTAAGAAATTGGTTAATACTGTCACTTGTAGATGCAGGAGACACTTAAGACACTTTGAGGCCCTGGGCCAGAGAAATCTTAAGATTTCTTGAGGCCTTGGTCCCCTTTGGAAAAGTAGGCACTACCTGAGATCTTTAAAAGTAGACAGTATATACCATGCATAGTCAAATACTCGTTCAAACGGTAACTTGAAACAAATAAATGTGCACCTCACAATCTCAAAAACCCAGGCCCAAACTTGACCGATGACTACCTTACGACTAAATGAGTTGAATTATTCTTTGTGGTATTAGGCTTAGGCCTAGACATAGGTAACGGTCATCACATAATAAATAATACAGTCTTAACACTTTTGCCAATTGATATGCTGTTTAAAATTCCCTGTTTATCAGAAAATATGTACGGGAATAATATTTGACCACATTAAAATTATCCAGATCATAATGTTATGAAGACAGAACCGAGAAAAAAACGACTCTGATGCCCCCACCGAGGATGACGCCCTGGGCCCGGGCCCAGTTGGCCTATGCCTTGAGACGCGTTTGTGTAAATGAGATTCAATTTGAACTCTGATGTTGGGTTTAACATATCCCACAAATTCACATTTGTAACCGTAAACAATAAATTAATATATGTAAAATTAATTCAATGTAGAAAAATCCTTCTAATCTCACGTTACAACGGTCACCATATCTGAAAACTTTTACTATAATGACGTTCTTTAACTATGGTATAGTTACATGATAATCTCGTCTACTTTTAATCGCCCTTGGAACTGGAATTAACTTCTCAAGATCTGGCCAATCAGTCAGTCGAGATATCGAGCTGAGCCTACTATATTATTTAATATACGCACTTTATTTCTTATACGTGCTTTATAAAACAAAAGTATTTATTGGGTTTTTAAATTTTTAAAGGCGTCCTTATTTTTAATGAATTTGTCTACAATTAAAGCAAGTATTTTATGTCGAAACAAGTATTGTATGAACATAGGGAATTTTGATTTACTATAAGCAAAATGATTTTGAATCTAATCCAGCAAGTGGCAATAACAAATCTTATCGAAAAGAATTTATGATAAAGAATGAAATAATATTATATAGAGGAAAATATAGATGGTGGAAAGGAACTCAATATAAAAGGAAAAAAATAACATTATAAAGAGAAAAAATACGTAGCGGTGGTATCTATATAAGCCAGTAGCAGCCTCCCGACCGAAGTGATAACTTTGGTCTAGTGGTATGTTACGTGCTTTCAGATCAGAAAGTGGTCATTGGTGACCTTGACGCAGATGTAAGATAAACGCAACCTTCGTGAAGCTGTCATGGCGCCATCTACCCACCGCAAGAGCAATCAAAAGCCGTCAGACCCAATAGACACAACAGCAACTACTCACACGCTCACCATAACAAATATATCGCTCGTTCGTCTGTCCACCGACTCACTGGGAGGGGAGTAGTGTAGAGATGGTATCTACATAAGTCAGTAACAGCCTCCGGACTGAAGTGATCTGATGGTATGTTAAGATCAGAAGGTACCGAGTTCTATATCCACCGCACATATATGAAAGAAGGATAGGTACTTTTTATTAAAAAATAAAACGATATTATATACAGTGAAAAATACATAGGGCAGAAAGAATATCTTATTTTAAATTAACATTAAAAGGGGCAAGAACTTAATACATAAGAATAAAACAATATTACTAAGGGGAGAGATATAGTGAGAATTTTGTTACCTCCTATATTTTAAAGTAAAAAGAAATCAATTATTCTAATTACTAAATATATGTGAAGCAAAATCAAATTTGAATATCAAATTCCTAGCTATCCAGATTACCAGATTACAAAGAAATGACAATCTTTCTATGCGAATAAAATATATCCTCTTGTCTATCAAAATCTGCCCAATTTAAACAGGAGGTCAGCTTTGGTGGTTTTGTAAATTTTGGCCAAGTCTTTGGAAATAATTTTCACGAAACCATTGCTTTGTACTACTTTTAAGAAATTTAATCAAACTAATAATAGGTAATATCATTTACCAAATAATCACGATAAGGGAAAAATACCAGCTAATCAAAAGGTGATATCTCCAAGAAAAAGGCTTTTCAAACACGGAAATGCACAGTAAAGAAGTGTCGAATTCATTATGTCTAAAGATCTCATTTAGTTGATTAAATAAAGGTAATTTTCAAACAATGAAAGAGAACAAATAGTAAAAATATATCATGAGCACAATCTAATCATTTAAAAGTGAAAGGAAAATTTCTTTCTGTGATAAAAAGAAGCATTGATATATTGGAAAATGAAACAAATGATATTATGAATACTGATATATGATTGGTAAGATTACGAACTAGACGAGGTTAAAGACATGAATTTTCAACTTTATCATACTGTTTAGAATACAATATGGTGAGTCACGCACGTAGAATATATTTAAAACAAACGAGATAAGAAGTATCAATGAAATTACTTACGGAATTCAAGTATAATTTCTTAAGAATACCATAATTTATATGTTTGTTAAAATCAAATTAAAAAACAACTTGATAAATACATACATAACACATCACTCAATAAGTCCCGGGCCTAACATATAGATGGCGCTATCTTCTAACTTTTCTAAGCCTAATCTAATAGTACTAACTTTCAAACGGCACGTGTCAAAATTTCGAGAGAATTTCTTGTTTACTCATAAAGTTAGAGTGATTTTTTGTGGCAACAGTGGCAACTGTTTGTAAACCATGGATGAAAAAGAATTTCGTGTGCTAATCAAACATTGCTTTCTGATGGGGAAAAACACTGTTCAAGCAAAAAAATGGCTTGATAAATATTATCCAGACTCTTCTTCTTCGCAAACAACTGTTAAAAGATGGTATACTGACTTAAAACGTGGTCGTACAGACACAAACGACGTTGAACGTTCAGGTCACCCAAATTCTGCAGTTGTTCCTGAAATCATCAAAAAAGTGCATGAAATCGTTTTAGCTGATTATAAATTGAAGTTGCGTGAGATAGCAGAGAATTTAAAGGTATCAGAAGGCAGTGCATTTGCTATTTTGCATGATCATTTGTCAATGAGAAAGCTGTGTTCAAAGTGGGTGCCGCGTTTGCTCACTGTTGATCAAAAACAAAAACGTATCGACGTTTCAGAGCGCTGTTTGGAGCTATTTAAGCAAAATAAACAGAATTGTTTACGTAGATATGTGACAATGGATGAAACTTGGATACAATACTACACGCTAGAATGAAAAAGATCGTCAGCTGAGTGGACAGAAGCCAGTGAAAGGCGTCCAGAGCGACCAAAAATTCAAATGTCAGCTAGAAAGGTTATGGCGTCCGTATTTTGGGATGCTCATTTGATTTTTTTTTACTTCCTTGAGAAGGCAAAGCAATTAATAATGAATATTACACGGCATTATTGGATCAACCGAATGAAAAAATAAAGAAAAAACGAGCTGAAATGCAAAAGAAAAAGGACTGTTTCACCAAGGCAATGCTCCGTGACACAAGTCCATGAAAACGATGGTCAAATTGATCGAATTGCACTTCGAATTACTTTCCCACCCACCGTACAGTCCAGATCTGGCCCTCAGTGACTATTAGCTGTTCACAGATCCTAAAAGAATGTTGCAGAGAAAGAGGTTTGGTACAAATGAAGAAGTGATTACCGAAATTGAAGCCTATTTTGAGAGAAAAGACAAATGGCTCTACTAAAAAGGTATTAAAAAATTAGAAGATCACTGGGCTGCATGTATCACCCTTGAAGGAGAGCATCTTGATAAATAAAGTTCATTTTTTCAGGAAAGTTGTTGTTTTATTAGTTAGGCCCGGGACTTATTGAGTGATGTGTTAAAACATAATGTTCACAAGAAACAGATGTAAATATTCAAATTATTACATCTAAACTAAAGATTCTTTAACATTTCGGGGTGGTGACCCAACTTTTTGTACAAAAATTTTGTGCGACCCCATAAGCATTGCGCAAGCAAAGTTTACACATGCTTAGGTATTTCTATGTATGCGTTTTATTTCTAGTATATTATTATTTTGCAGTAGTAAACATCCGCAATAAGTTTTTATTTTGAATATAATGATAAGAATTTTAATTAAGTAACAAAATAAAAAAACACTATATAATGTAATTGCACAGTATATAAATTATACATAAACTATAATCTCTTTATTAGATGTAGTCATTTTGGCTTGACTTTTAAGATCATCCCATTTCATTATCAAAAGCAAATGGAAAATGTATGGGTCAAATGGGAGGATCATTATTTAACTATTTTGTGACTATTGTGTGATTATTACATGATTATTTTTAATTATGTTATTAAATCTTGGAATAATAATAAACACCGTCGAGCGAAATACTTCTTCAATATTCATTAGATTTAATTTTATGGTTGTTAAAGACAAAAGTGTTTTCTCACATAAATAATTCAGAGAAAAGGGTAAGGAATATCGTTTTGCAGTTTCAGAAGTTGCAAAAGTATCTCCAAAAACTTATATATAGTATAGAGAAGTTTTAGCTAATCAGATCCATCCTATGATGCACATTTTATTTCCTGCATAAGAGGGAATTTTCCAGGATGAGATAGTGTACCTATGCAGCAACGGATTGTCCAATCATGGTTTGATGGACACGAGAATGAAGTTTAATATCTACATTGGCTCACACGGTCATCTGACTTTAATATAATCGAACCGTTAGGGTTTATTTTAGAGCATTTAATACGAATCGATAGCCTCCCCGCATCTCTCCAGAACTTTCACAATATCTCCATGAAGAGTGGTACAATATTCCTCCAAACCAGGGGTGGCCAACCCAAATCACTTTAAGGGCCACTTCGAAAAACATTATGTATATAAACCCGCCAGTCACATATAAAAATGTTTATCTTTATATTAGATTTCTATATTTATAGAAGATTAGGTTTTTTTTTATAGTATACCCTCTTCCTTACACACACACACACATTACAAATATTTATTGGATTAAAACAGAGGCCATGTAATAAAATAGAAAAAGTTTGGAAATTTAATTGTTACAAAACACTATACTAAAGACAAAAATATTGTACAAAATATTTGCATCTTGTATAGTTGATTGAATCTAGTGGGTCACAAAATTACTCAAGGCGGGTCGAGGGTTGGCCACCTCTGCTCTAAACACCATTTAGCCTTTGTATGAATCAATTCCGAGGTGAATTCAGGCTGTATTAGATACCAAAGGTGATTCAACACCATACTAATAAAGGATTCCTTACAAATATGTTTTCACTATTTTGATAACCACCTGTAATTTTATATTTTAAAGTTGAATTTCTTCCCAGAAACCAAGCTTCCAATAATTAAATTACCGAAAAACTATCTTAAAAATAGAAACGCTACAATAAAATATAATAATACGGCTGTTCATATAGAGAGCTATAAATTAAAAATTAGGCTTCATGGCTTCGAGATAGCGTAACTGCTTTGTAAGCCTAAGGTTGCGTGTTCGATTCCGGCTGGAGTTGATTGGTTTTTTGGATGCGAAAATCACAGGAACGTATGTCATATGATCATGTGGCATTTTTAAAGATCCCTTGAGTTTCAATTTAGCTCTGGTACTCTCAGTAAAAGTAAACCGTGGCATTATTTAGCATCCGACGAGATCTTAATTAATCCAAGCGTCAAAATTTGGTAGCGAGGACACAACTAGATGGTGCCACCGTGAAAGGGCTCTCCCATTTGGGGATTCGCCGTTGCCTTCAAAGGCATAGTATCCAATGTGCAGCCCATTGGGGGAAAAGCAACTGGACCTGGATTTAATGAATTCGTCGGGATCGAACATTTTGTTTGTTAATTCAGGGTTATACTTTATATCGAGGTCCTAACAAAACACAAATTTTCTACATTTACCTTTTGGAAATTCTATAACAAGCAACTAAACAAACTACAAATTACACATTTTTTGTTCAACAACTAAAAATACTATTAGTGCATTATTACGCAAAGTTAAATGGAAATTTTAAAATACTGACTAATGAATGAATGATTGAAAATCTTTTTGATTCCTGATTCGAAAAAGGATTTTTTCCCGACTTTATACAGAGAAGAAAATACTGCGTCATTACATCCTGTGTCACAGTTTCCAAGCAATGTAAGGAATTAGGAAATGTTTCAGAAAGGAGTTTCGTTATCAATTTCTTCTATAGAATCGCTTTATCATTGCCTCCATCAAATCAATGATTTTCCTCAACTTCTGTTGCATAAATAGGCAGTCCCTCACCAAATGTAACACAATCGTTAAAATCTTAAAATATCCCTTGAGTGGTGGAGTGGAATGAGAAAAGAAAGGAATTTCCTGTCCTATTCTTAACTCACACGGCAGGTTACACTCATGACTTACCTGCAGCAATAAATTCTGATAATGGTCTGCTCATTCCTGTTGAATTTTGCTGCTTGCAGTAAAAGTCTTGTTCTGTTTTGGACAAAAAATGTCATTAGAAAAAACAATCCAGTTTTTTCTACTACAAACTGATGAAATAAATTTTCTGTAGTTCAAATAATTCGTTAATTCGGGGTCCGATTGTATATGCTTTGAAAATTGCATTATTTGTTCAATTGCGTAAAATAAAAAAAATTTAAATCAGAATGTTTCGAATTGTTTTTAAAAAAATAAACTTTAAGAACAAAAATGCTTTGAATACCTTAAAAGATGATTATCAGCATTTAATGTAAGTAATCATATTTTGCAATAAATAAATTATAAAAGTAAGCAATAAAAAAAACTGGTTCGTTATTTCTTTCAGAACTAAAAATAACATTATGTCAGACAAAGAATACTGGAATTCTATGAAAGTAGAAAAATATACCAAATCATTCCAATTTTTTATAGTTTCACTAATTGGGAATTAAAATTATTTATAAAAATTCAAACCCATAGATTTTAATGATTTATTTACCCCGAAAAGCACGAAAAATGTATTTGAAATATCTTATTATAAATGTTATGTGAGAATCACATTATTATAAATGTTCTATTGAAAAAATAAGTCAAAATAGTTCTGTGATTGCACAACTCTATTATTATTATTATTTTTTCTTAACAATATTTCAGAACTGCTGTCTCAAATCTGAGGTTCGTGAAAAACTCTTGAAGGTCCACAGAAATATCGAATTATACTAAAAATGAGTGATACTTAAACAAACTCGTTCAGTTTTTCATTAAAAAAAATTATTCCACTATAACTTTGTTACCTTTAATAGTTACATTTCACATTAATGAAATAAAAGTTTTATAATTATATAAATGTATTAACTTTTTTTCTAAATACATATTAGTGGTCTGCCAAGTATAAAATTATACATTTAGTGATGCATGAAGTTCTAAAGATTCAAGACCGCTGTTCTAGAACATTAAAAGTTTCTGTTAGTGAAAATTACAACACTACGAAAGAATCATTAAAAATGAATAAAATGTATTCAAGCATAATTTTTTGTTTTGTTTTGTTTTTTGCTTAGATCTTCTGGGGTTCTTGGATTTCATGCTATCAGTTTAAAAAGTAAATACAGTCTTTAAGAGAGTGAAAGTTTGTTGTCGAAAACAAATCCGTAAAAATACAGCATGAACCATAAAATTCGCTCAATAAGTCCAGACGGTTTTTACACTTCTACAGCTCTCAGACAGAATTATCAATGTCTAACAGAACAAGTAAGCAAAATTTATTCTTAAGTAATTACTCGCTAGTGAACTCTTTGGCAGCCAAATTAATACTGACTCAGTTTCAGCTACTGACTGCTATTTATAGCCTACGCGGCTATCTTCAAGCATTTTCTAGAAAAATCAGCTTACGTCATAGATTATGATGATAATACATTTCTCCCGTAATTTCTAGAAGTATCCATACTATCACCAACTCTCCCAAAATGATCGCCAAAATGATGCTAACTTGGCTGTATCGTTAATATTTCGCCAAGTTTTGATTGAATCGCCATTACAATGTAAGGGACTGTGTTGCTTGCGAATATTACAATTTTTATCATAAAATAATACAATAGAAAGCAATATTAATGTATTAAACATCCAGATGTGAATTAGTTACACAATTTTAAGCATTTATTACACAAAATTCCTAACAATATATATCCATTCAAGTAAATAATCCAGTTTACAGAGCAATAAAACAGAATTAATGTAGAAGTACAATATCTTCAGCATAGTGATGATAGCCAGTTAGAAAAAATATCTATACGGATCCTTTTTCATGCGTTAGATTTTTTAAAGAGTCAGGAGTTTTATGGATGGTTATCTAACTTCGTCAGTCTTTGCAGTATTAGCAATAATAACAATACGTTGTTATATCGAATCAATTAGATTATGAATGTTATACTGATGGTCTGTGGTCTATTCCAGATGGTCTGTGTTAATATTAAAATTTAGACGTACTCTCTGCCCAGCGAGCTGTCGCCGATATAGTTCTAGACATAGTTAATGACAATATATTTCGGAGATACTCGTTGATCTTGGAAGAAGCAGTCACTGCCATGCGCTGAAGCGTCTTGTATACTTGGAGCTAGATATATACCAGCATTGTCTAACTGTGTTGTCCAGCTGCAATACAGATCTGAGGATGAGTTGCAAAAGGAGGAGGCTCTGAGGTTCACAATACGCTGCCGAGGATTTCTGCAATGTGGAGCTGGAAGAATCACCCATTTAGATACTTAATAACGTGCTATACCATAACGCCAATGGTTCGTCTAATATAGGGTGTTTCATATTGAATGGGACAAAAAGAAAACATGATAGTGAACGTTGTAATTAATATATTTAGAAAATTCAAATTTACCTCAAAACTTCATTTATTCAAGTTTCTACAGGTGTTCAATATGTGCCCCTCCGGTGACACGACAAATGTCTACACGGTAATCACGCTCCTGCCACACTGCTTCAGTTCCTCTAAGTCCTGAGGAAGTGGACGCACAAACACCTTGTCTTAAACGAAACCCCAGAGAAAAAAATCATAGGGTGAATTGTTATCATAGAATTTGTTCTTGCATAAACAGCCGGCATCCTGGAACTGTTTCACCCACCTGCTTATGTTATGCCGATGCAGCGGTTCTTTACGAAATTTCGTGCGAAAATGTCTTTGCACAGCAGTTACCGAGGAGGTTTTGGCATATTCGAAAACGCAGTACGCTTTCTCATGCATGGACGACATTTTGTTTAAAAGCACCTCTAGCGGCGCGTACGTCATTCAATAATTTCCCCCTGTTGCCAATTAAAACTTGTATAATTGTAGTTGCAGAATAAATTTGTTTCGTCTGAATAAATCCATTACGGCAGGCACACTGCGCTATTCTTTTTGTCCCATTCAATATGAAACACCCTGTATTATGCTGAATAAAACATTCTGAAAGGAAAAATTCACCTCTGTAATGTCTGAAATGTACACGCCATTGTTATTGGCCAGATTGTTGCGGGACAGGGAATTACAAAGTGAAATTACAATGGATTGTAATGGACAAATTGAGAAGCTGACCAATCAGCATTGGATGTAAAGGTGAGTCCATTGTAGCATTGTCGTTCAGCGTCATTGGAATCCGGAGTTTGGATGTAGCCTATGACGCAGCAGACGTCTACGAACTGTAGAGGTAGAAAATGACACACCTATAGACGCATTTCACTACTGTTCTAACTCACAAGAACATACTGTATCGTGTGGTATAACTACGTAGATGGGGTTATGTCATTCCGTGGTGACGTGATATTGTGTGACCTATAGTCAGATTTCTTCAGACCTATGTTTTCCATTCACGTGTCATTATGTCCTGTGAGATGAGTGGTTCCACTACATGAGAGGCTACCCTGACGGAGTCTGACTATGCGTGCTTGTTCGAATTACGTTAATACCTCATATAGGGAATTTAGAGTATTCTGTTTCTGGTTGCTCCCAATAAATCTTTTACGGCAGTCAAATGAGGATTTGTTCATTTCAAAGTCTTTGTACAGTGCTTTTTCAAGACTTACTTTGTGGCGTAGATTGTGTTTCTAGGCTCACGAAAGGGTGATCAGTTTGAAATTTTAATCATTTGCATATACTAACCATTTTTGCATTACTTGAAAATTTCGTTTAATTTTCACGATTCCTTCATGATTCTTTCATTTTCACAAACAGTAGTATGAAATTAATTTTCTGTTTACTTATATAACTACACTAATATGTAATCTACATAAATACAGGTATACATATAAATAGTATGTGTGGAAAAAATGAAAATTAATAATTTCATACTTAAGAAAAGTAAATCGTTGGCCTTAATTAAGCAGTGCATTAAATATTTTCCTCTTACAGAAAAATTATAATAATAAAGAGTAATCATCATTCTTAAATGTATTTATATAAATTATTCATGATAAGACAGCAACATTAATGATATCCTTCTTGGTTAGTGTTTCCTTATCATTATGGGAAATGAGAATGAAAATCTTAATGAAGTGTTTTTTTTTTCTCACGCGTTACTTATTCTGTGTAATTTACGGAGTGATAAGAGAAAAAAGCACTATATAAAGAACTTTGATTTTACACGCTTAATGAAAGCTATCTTCCAAACATTTTTCTACGTTTACAGTAGTCCTGATAGGATTTTAAAATGAGTTTTTTTTACATTATTAAATGACATCTGTCGTATAGATTTCACATGGGTAGATGTACGATTGGTGTATCTATTAATGAAATTGTTTCAAGAATCTAACTTGGATACATCTGTAAACAGCAATGATTTATTAAAAGGTATTTTTTAAAATTATCATGTAAAACAGCGGTTCTTAAACTGTAGTCCATGAAACCCCAGGACTCTGCATCTTTTACAAATGATTACATCTTTTACATCATCTGCTACAAATCATTAAAATACTGTCGAAACTGATAAGAGAAAAAAAATCATATTGTAGCAACCAACAAACTTAAAACAATATCTAAAATGGACATTTAAAAAAAAAATTTCGGATGTTTCCAATAGAAATATTTAATTAACTATTGAATTGTTCAAAGAAATTCATTAACGTAAATTATAAAAAATATTTTTTGGAATCTTAAAACAAAAGGCGTGTAACAGTCTTTGAAAATAAGAAAGTAAAAGTTGTTGGACAAAGCGAACCGAATAAAAAATGATCGAAACTATTAAATTAATCCTTACAAGAGAGATAAAGAAAATAACTTAGGATGGAGATATTTTGAAAAATTCCTACACACACAAGAAAATGGTCATATATTTCGAAGGAGGCAGAAATTTTTCAGAAAATAATTTTTTAAATAACAGTATTTAATTGTAGAGAGAAATCATGGCGCGACAGAAATCAAACATTTAGATAATTACAGTTTATATGCACTCCTGGCCCTAACAATAAGATAATATAATTATTTTACAAAAAATAAATAAATAAAATAGGAAGTATTGATTGCAGTCAAATACAATTTAGTATATTAATTTAAATCAGTATTTTAATAAGAAATAAATGGCCTTAAATGTTTAATTTGAATTTATTTGAAAATAATTTAATATTTTAGCAATGGAAGTAAATACTATACAACAGGTGCATTTCATTTAAAAGTGAGCTATAACTAAATATTCAATTAAGTGCATACAAATTCACGACATCACATTTTGATAAAACTGTTGACGAGTTTCAAAGCTTCATAAGCCTTTGTAAAATGCCAAGAGGCACAGGGTTGAACGAAAATTAAATTTGTAAAATTTAACAACTTCAAGAAACTGGGGCTTCAAATAACTAACAGCAACTATACACTGTAGATGTGAAGTTTCAAATGCTTTACAAAGAGGTTTACAAAAATGATTCTGCGAAAAGAAGAACAGGTCGTTCTCAGTGTTGGCTTCGAGGACAAACTCGATGTGCTTGTTCTCTTTGGCAATTAGGAAGATGTCAACTACAGTGATCAAGGATACCTTGAAACTCGCTTGTTCGAGGTAAGCAATATCTAGTGTGTTACATAAAAATTTTCATACAAAATATTTGATACTGAAGGACAAATTTCCCCTTCTTCTGAAACACAACAAGAAGCTTTTGAGGTTCGACACACAAACTTTGGCTCGGACCTGCAAGTGGCACAGTATACTCTTTTCAAACGAAAAAAAGATTTAATCTGGAGGCAGATCAGATAATATTCATTCCTACTGGCTTTGATATAAGAACAGTTCCAGATATCCTATCAAATGGATGAAGCTCATTTAGTGTTCATAGGATGAATTTTCTGCTTAAGGGAAGACAGATGTTGTCTTTATACACCCAGCAATGAATTCTGCATCATGTACTGTCATTTTACCTGAATGTATAAAATGCGGCGGACTTTTAGTGGGAAAAACTATACTTTTCAGCAAGATAATACTGCGATCCGTTCATCAAAGCTAGCGAAATCGTGGTCCTCAAAGCCAAATGTTGCTCTTCTGCGATAGCCTTCTTGATAACCGTACTTGAATCCATAGAAACCTATGGCGACATGCCTCGATCAGTTTATCATAATGAGAAACAATTTTCGAACGTTGAAGAACTTTAAAAATAATACATATCCTGAAATACATATCCTGTGATATTTTATTAAACTTGACCGATACCCTGCCAGATTGCATTTCGAGATTTTTAAACCACTCAGAGGGCTCCACAAATAATTAAATATGACCTATGCATTTTTAATTTCAACATAAAGATCACTGTCTTAAAATTTTGCCTCTATCATTTTTCGTTTCTTTTACCGTACAATTCTGTAAAAAATCTGTTCATTGTAAGGACAAAAGCGTGTGTTCAGATGTTCACAGTTTTTGATGTTATTTTCATGTTTTATAATGCCTAGTTTACTTTTACCTCATTTTTTCTTCATGATAAAATTCGGGGTGTCTTATAATTATGTTCCGGCGAGTAAATCTCTTCCATTAATTTTTCTTAAAAGTTATATTGAACTACATAATTTGGCTAAGAAAGGCCATTTTAAAACCTTGGCCAATTAGAACACTAGCTTTCATCCCAGTGAGCAATTCTAGTCTCTCTTTGCCACATTAGAACATTTATAAAACTCTGAACCTTAGCTTTCTTATGATAACTCTT
>BMAO01028063.1:0-13736 GCA_019973975.1 Trichonephila clavata
CACATCAATTATGATGCGCAAATACACGTATTGAGATCGACTTGCAAAAACTGAGTGACAGAGTAGAGAGAAACAAACATTTCACTAATTAAATAAATATGAAAAATTTGATAATCAGTTCATCATAATTCGTCATCAATCGTCATTTGATCATAATTTTGAGTTATTATTATATTATCTATGTTTGTATACATGAAAAACAATGGGAACAATAATAATATGTCAATCTGTTATAAGTTTTTACCCCAATAAATGTTTATAATGGGTCCAAATGTAATATAAGGATGTATATTTTTATATGCAGCCCACGGGATTATATATTTTACCGAAGTGGCCCGAGAGGGGTCATTTTGGTTTAGCCATCCCTGATCTGTATTCAGGGACGTCTTAAGACTTCTTGAGGCCCAGGGCTCCTACGCAAAAGTGGGCCCCACCTATGATCCTTAAAAGTAGACAGTATATAGCACACATTATTAAATACCCGTACAAACAATAACTCGAAATAAATTATGATTTACAATCTTATAAACCGGCTCGATCGACTGCCACATTTTCATTGAATGAGAAACGATGGTGTATGGTGGTAGGCCTGGGCCTATACAAGAACGACGATCATCACATGTAGCCAGTTGACATTGTTCGATAATCCCAGTTTTTCGGAGAATACAACTGGAAATAACATTTGGCAATTGAAATTATTCAAATCATGATCTTATTAAGGTTTAGTCATAAACGGGACGAGGCCCTCTTTGTGGTCGAGGCCCTGGGCGCGGGCCCAGTTGGCCCATGCCTTAAGACGTCCCTGTCTGTATTGTCACCTGCATGGTGCTCAAAGTTGCGGCTATCGACAGACGTAAGCTAGCCCCTTCACCGCGATAAATTCTGTGGCCTTCGAATTGAATCTATCGATCAGGTGTGTGTGTGTGGCATTAGAAACAACACATAACAACTCAAGAAAAGGAAAAAGAAGGGTGTAATTGCAGAGAAATGTTGAAAAGAATTGTGTCGAAAAAAAATAAACTTAGTTGTTACGATGAAGGCAAATATTCCAATAAGAAGTAAAATTAATCTGCCTGGAATACCTAAGTGAATACGATGAGTTCCTGAAATTACATTTGCAAAAATATGTCAACCAAGAACGAGAAAGTATGAACTATTTATCTCACAATATTTGCGGCAAGTTGCGAGCCTTATCGCCAATCAATTCAGATCTAAAATAATTTAAAAAATCAGACCTAAATTGTATGACATAATTGTTCTACTATCGATATTTTTCATGCCAACACAAAACTTAGGTTTGTTTTAATATATATTTCATTCTATGGAATTATAAAAGGGAGTTTATAGGGACTCATTCTCATAGATAAACAGAACTCTGTTGTTGTGTTGTTAATGCCACTTGTCTGACGGTGTCAGATCGAGGCCCACGAAATTCATCGCGGCAAAGGGCTGTATATACGCTTGTCGATAGCAGTAGCTTTGAGCACCATACAGGTGACAATACGATTTAGCTCGGTTCCACCCTAATTTTGAGGGAGAACACCCTGGATGTAGTCAGGGGCTTCCACCTGTCTTCTCCTTTCACCAACCTCATGAGGGAATAAGCGGCTGGATGGCTATATAGAGTGCCTACATGCCGCACATGCATTTACAAACATCCATGCAATGCCTTCTCTAGGATTCGGACACAACGGTATAGCAGTCGACGTCATTAACATCTATACCGGATGGGCGGCATAATAAAACCACATTGAAACACAACTCTTCTTAAACGAATTGAAACATAACTCTTCATAGTTGGAAAAAAAATATTTTTGACTCTTTTAGTTTTATGAGAGAATATTAAAAGTGCTCGCTATTCTTTAAATTTAATCGGAAAGTTCGCTGCAGTTCAATATTTTATATCCGTGGAAAAGTTATTCACATTTTTCTCTGCGTCAACTTATAGATGGAAAATTTTATCGAGGGAACTAGAAATGTGTAAAAAAGTAAACTATCCGTCTCACTAAAAAGTTTCTTATTAAATATGGTCAGCGAGAGCAGACTCTGTATAGGCTATAAAACTTGGATCCGCCCATTTAAAAGTCTTTTAATGAAATTTATAGACCAGAAGAAGAATAACTTACGGTGGTATGGAAGAGATGACTTGACTTATAAAGAAAATGGTCAAATATGAAGCCGCCTTAACTCTTTTCAAATGATACTTACTATATTAACTATCATACTGAAGAGTCGTTTGAAAAATTTTTCAGTTATTCTTGAGAAGAATATGAAGTGGAAAAAAAGGCAAATGATTTAACTAGATTATCATTTAATGGGAAAGATGAAAAAACTCGCAGACGAAGGAGAAAAATGTTTCTTATGGAAACAAAAAGAAATCGGACATGAAGATTCACAATTACAAAAAATTTATTTTATGTAATATACAATTAAGGCTCAATTATATCTCAAAAAAGCTCAGAAGTATAAAATTGTTCTAGAAACTTTTTTCGTGTATTTTTTTAATGGAAATTGTCAACAGAAGAAAGAATGAAAGCGTTAAGAAAGTTAAGGAATATGTACGAAAGTAGCATTGACGTTTGCACTTTTCAAGATGAATTGAATCATTTCTTAAAATTTCTAAAGGAGATGAGGACGCCATAAAAACAATACCTGACAATCCAGGCATTTTAGGTTTCTAGTGTGATAGTGGGGTCGATAAAATTACGACATAAGGGAAGGAACAGATGATTCCGTAATAGTTTTGCCTCTCTGTCGGTGAGGGAAACTAATTAAATCTTTTTATAGTCGCAGAGGAAATGCGAGGGAAGATACCAGGTCATAGACAACGAAGGTAATTCCAACAAGCAGAGGAGCTCACGAGGGCTTATGATATTGGGCTCAGAAGGGCAGGTTGATCTGTTCATGGTATCATAATGAACAACCATCTACATGCGGCCACAGTATACCGACTGTAGCGAAAATGGTTGGAAGAAGAGAAGGCATCACATTCAAAAGATGTCAGTGCCAAAAGAATGTCAGCATACGTTAACCAATGTAGCCTATGTCAACCATTGAAGGCTCTGTGGTCTACTTCCAACCGGCTGTTGTAACCTGTGCAAATGTTCTGGATGTTCTTGTTTCAACAAACTTCATTATTCATTCATCGGACATCAGAAGCTTGCGCTCACAATTCCCGTTAAGAAATTATTGATCCTCAAAGTACTGAAACTTCTGTTTACAATAGTGTTCAAGTTAGACCAATATGCATGACGAAATGACACAAAGTCGTGTTCTCTTACTCTTCTGCTTTCGTGTCATATGGACCTGGAATCTACGTGGAAACAAAGTTCGAATACTACAGCAAATATGGGACACTATACCTCATAACATAATTTAAAGCGTCATAGTTACGATAGCTGATCATCATCGGTCCTTATTGGTGACACTGTGATGGTCTAACGCAGTGATTCCCAAACTGGTCTATATTGACCCCCAGATGTCCATGACAACTTGCAAGAGGCTTACGCCTTTGAAAAAATAATTTGGAGGTTCATGAGGTGTAAAAGGAAGTCTGTGATATATTGACTCTCATTAAACTAGATCGTGACTTTAATTTTTTTTAAAAAATTATTCAAATAGAACCAGATTTTACCTATTGAATAGATTTATTTACTGAATGTAATGAGGTTAATTTGTAGTTACAAGGTGACAGCATGAATTTTATTAAAATAAGGAGCAACATATTGTAGTGTTTCTCGCAAGAATTAAGCTAAAGAGGTATAATATTGGATGTCAGATTGAATAATTTTCCTAATTTCTCAATTCGCCACGGGCAATCTCCCAGGAAAATGACGTTTTAATCTACGTTAAACATTTAAAAGCCTTTTATTCAGATTTTGAAACTAGGTTTCAGAATGCTTCGAACATGGTAATTACCACAGTAGGCAATGAATTTATATGGTCACATTGAAAAAAAAAAAATGCTATATTTAGGTAGCAACGCAGATCTTAATATAAAGTTTAGAAATGGATGTCAGTAATTTTGGCTTTACAAAGACATACCTGTTATTTTTCCAGAATTATGGAATATTGTGAAAAAGTTTTTAATTGCTTTTCCTAGTGAGAAGGAGTTTCAGTGCGGTTGCCAATCTCAAAAATTAAAAAAGAAAGAAAGAAACTAGCCACTACACTAACCGAGAAGATTTAGGATTATACCTGAAAAGGACTGATGCCAAACGTCGAAAAATTGTTATTGCAGCACAGATTCATTTGTCCCATTATAAACATTTGTTTGCTGATCAGTTATTTATGTATTAATTAAATTTTAATTTAATTAACATGTGTTTCTTAAGTTTTAAACTCATTACCTAACTACAGTTAGAAATTTAAATCCTTTAAAGTAAATAGCACTCTACCAGCTGTCAAAAAGACATTTAAGTTGATAATTTACAAAAATTCAATATAAGAAGAAGTCTACCCAAAACCGAAAAACATGGCAAGGGGTCTATAAGACAAAACGTTTGAGAACCTCTGCTCTCACGGTACGTGGATGAAACGTACTGATGCCAGTACCACTATCCTTTCATCAATATACACCCAAAATCATTTATCAGCATAACACGGTACCATACACAGCACATATCCCAAACATCTTTCAGGTTCCTAGGCTTCTCTAGCAACCAAAGTTCCCTGATCTTACACCAATAGAGCTCATCTGGGATGAATTGTGGCTATATTAGTTGAGAATGTACAATAATCCATAGTTCGGGCCACAATTCATACGTTCATTGACCGTATTCTATAGTGTGTTGCTGCCTAATGTAATATGGTGTAATGTAAAGAATACCATGAATTATTTTTATTTTAAAATTACGTGAAATATATGTTTTTCTCGAAGCAATAACTTATGGTAAACGTATATTAATAAAAACCCAATACTTTCTTTGTAATCTCTGAAAATGAAGGCCTTTTCCTTTTTGATCCTCTAATCTTACTTTTCTACATCACAGTTGCTTTTAAGTTATTTTCTGATGTTGCTAAATATTTTACATTGAACTGTGATCCGCAGACCCCTGGGGGTCCGCGAAGGTTTCTCCTTTAATGTTAAGATTTCCCTCTTTTACAGACTGTGAAAGGCCTCGTGGAAAAATTGAAAGATGTGCCATTCTAGGCTAGATCACTAAATATACCCCAATGAAAGAACTACTAGAGCATGTATTTCGATCTAGAAGTTTTAATTAGATTTTTAATTAGAAGTTTACTGTTAAAGAGAAAAACAGGTTTTAAAAAAAGTCTGTATAGGTGGCAGAGGCAGTCTTATAGGATTATTGCGGGGCCTTTAAATCATTCATCCATGGGTTAGGAGTCAGGGGAAGGGGTGTTCAAAATCATGGGAGTCCGCGATGTCAGGCTTATACATAATCAAAAGCGACAATCAAAAGTTTAAGAACCGCTGCATTAAAAGAAGAGAGAAATATTAGTTTTATTTTTTTGTTCTCTCGAATAAAAAAGTTTCATACATTTCACTGTGGGATTTTTGATAAAAATATTTTGAAACTTATTAAAAGAAATATTGTGCAAGGGGAGAATTTTTCTGTTTCCAAACTTTTTAGAACGAAACCTTGTTATAGAAACATCTTATTATACAGAGCTATATTCATTTACATACACAAAAAAGGAATTGTATCACGGTACGTGTAATACGGAAGTAGCAACTAAAAACTAGGTTGGAAAGATCAATTGTTGAGCTCCATTTCATCACTTCTACTCTTCTATCACTGTGCAAATATATCTTTTTCATCTTAACAAAAAACAGCATTTTTTCAACCCCTACTCAAAATATAACTGTTTTTTTTTATTTTAATTGTTTTATTCGAATTATTAGAAATTATCTTAAGCATGTTGCCAATCAAATGTTTGATATATCGAAAATTATTTTTATTTTAACATTTCGTTTAGAAGACACATATTTGTTATTCTACAAAACCATCGGTCGACTATTGATGACAGTAAAGTAGACACGAATAATTATGGAATTTTTTATTTTTTAATATGAACTAAAAAAAACTTTCTCTTTAGTTATTTTAAGTAACGGTTTTCTTAAAGATAAAACTAAATTGAATGTACATATTTTTTTTTTAAATTTTGAAATCACCTATTTCAAAAATAAAAATGATAAGTACATCCAATCTTGTTTTAAGAATGGAGAGAAACTAGTAAAGCAGAGAAAATATTAGAGAAGAACAACTTTCTTAGAAAGAAAGAAATGAGATACGGATTTGTTTTTGCTTTTCGTTGAAAAAAAATTTTTCTCAAGAACAAACATGCAAAAACTGGGTGTTCAGAAACTGTTTACGGGTTTTCTAATACGTGGCATTTATTTCGAAATCAATAAAGATGAAAAATGATAAATAAAGATTTAAAAATGTCATCATTTTCATAGAAAACGTTGAAAACGAACAATATTTCCTTTATCTGTGTATTTACTCATACTATCATACGTGGCACCTAGAATTGATAGTTTACAAATAATACCTTATACAAATATCGAAACAAAAAACTCCAGATTAAAAGCTACGTTAAGATCACAAATTCAGATTTTAAAAGCTATAAACGAAGTGATTGTGATAAACTTTTGAAAAAGTATTTCCCGATAAGGCTTTCTTCTGACTGAGAAATTTACATCCATTGTTACTGAAATATGAATCTATGTTGTATGATAAATGCTTGCGATTGCAGAAACTTTGGAAACAATGAAATATGTATCAATATATGTCTAAGCCCGCCGTGTCCATTTTTATAATACTTATATAAACAAAATTGTTTAAAGGTAAAAGAAATTTGGTTTAAAGAAGTCATTTTAATTGTAATCTGCACAGTTATTTTTTAATTCTTTTCTAGGCGTGATGGGCGTTCTAAAAATGATTAATAGTACACAATACATGCTATCATATAGCTCAGTGGTCTTCAAACCTTTTCGACTCATGCAACCCTTAGAACTAACTCTACAGCGTTTTGGGAGAACCCCATTCCACACACACACACTCAGAAGTATATATCTTAAAATAATATTGATATAAAGTGGACCAACATATTATAGGTACTTTATGTTAAGACAAAAAAAAGTATTGTATTTGTTATATATTAAAAATTTTTAATGTAATTTTTAAATAATTTACTCAATTAATTTGTAATTCAGGTGTCACCTTCCTTCCTTCCTCAGTGGCTCGACAGCCCAGGGTGGGCCTTGGCCTTCTCATGAAGCCTTTTTCAGGCCAGCCTTCTTCCTAATATTCTCCAATTCTCAAAACTAGGAGAACTTCTTCTAGGCCATCAATCCATCTAAGATTTGGCCTGCCCTTTCTTCGTGTGCCCCAATTGGTTGAGCATTGAAGACTTTTTTAGTGGTGCGGTCTTCGTTCATTCTGACTACGTGACCTGCCCATTTAATTCGTCGTATTTTGATGAAGTTAACAATGTTCAAGTGTCATCTACTCATGCATTATATTTAGGAACTGGGATATGTGCTTGCATTTTTTTAGACAAATTGTCGAAGTCTTAGACTGTTGAATTTTTCTGCAGTCATATTTAATTTTTCTGCGTTTAATTTGTTTTTTGTAGCCACTCACGTTGAGAAATATTTTTCACTTAAATAAATACATTGTTATGAATGGCATAAAATGTTTATAGCTGCTTGAGTGAGTGAGAGAGTTATATTAGCGTCGCACCATAAAGAAACTCGAAGGCTATTGTAGCTGTGAGAGAATTCCTGAGTGTTTTGCATAAATTTCGATCCTAAAATTTATGAGTTGTTCTTACTTAAACTTAGATTTTGCTTCGAATCTGTTGATATGTCAATAAGTTGTTCCTTCTCCTTTATTATAGATGTTTCTTTCCACAAATGAAAAAAAGTAAATTTTCTATTAGTAAACTATTTATTTTTGCAAAACACTGTACTAACGAGTATGACATTATTTCGTAGAACCTGGGATAGTAAACAGTAGAATATTCCTAATGTTATAAAGAAAAAAATATTTTAGTATTTTCTATTATATTATAATAAAAATTAAACAATTTTTTCAAAAGAAAGTTATGTATAAATAAAATTTTTAGATTTAATGACAAGAATAAATTTTAGATATTTGTGGTTTTTCGGACTTCATTTTTGCTTACACATTTGTAATTTTTTTTTTTTTTTTTTTTTTTTGCTGTGACGCGTGGAACTCCAGTGTTCCGTGGAACACAGTTTGAAGACCACTGATATAAATATTAAGAAAAAGTGGGTAATATTACATTGTAATTTTCTTTTTAAGAATTATATTCATTAAGGAATATATATATATTATTCAACTTCTCCCTGTAGAAATTGAATGTTTCTTTTACAGATATCTTCTTGGTTTTAATTAAACTTAATTTAAAGAAAAGAAAAAATTTTAATTAAAATTCAATATATTTTGTAATATTTTTTAAATTATAAAATAAAATGAGAGAAAGAGTGGTAATCAAAAGTTGTAAATTTTTGAAAACAAAAATCATTCATATTTTAGTCTTACAATTAGAACGAAAGAAAATGCCTTTTTATTTGCACAATATTTGACATTTGATGTGTAAGTACATAGAAAACGTTTGAAGTTTAAGATTGGATTATTGCTGGTTTAAATCGGAAGGAAAACATTTCTAGATAATTTAGTATATAAATGTTCCAAATTGACTCGGTTCAGAAATTGTTATATATAACGGCATTTCTTGCGTATCGTGTCGTGTAAACCATAGTTCTCCAATTTTTTTTTTCCTGCAAAAGTTTAATCTAGAGTTTTCTGTTTCGATATTTGTATAAGGTATTATTTGTAAAAGGCAAAAAACAATATTTAGAATACAGTTTTCAGATACTTTTTCACACAATTCCTCATTATTATTGTCTTTTTAGAAGTATTTGATTGCAAGTTTGATAAATAATTTGAACTTCCCACACATTTATAGTATATGCAATTTGCACCAAAAAATAACAAAATGAGAGAAATTATATAGATTCCCATTTATACAGTCATGTCCATAAATTAAGGATAATTCAGAATCACACTGAAATTGAACTCTAAAATAAAAATTTCACCTGTAGAATTATCACACACATCTTGAAGAAGAATATGCAAATTACAGGAAACCACCAGATGGCGCGGATAGTACGTCACATTGACGAGAGTGTAAGAGAGGGGTATATAAGGAATGTGGTGGCAAAGAAGTAAAATTGTTCACAAGCGCTTTAAAAGCCTTTCAGTGCAATAACCACATAGTTATGGCACAAAGGAAGCATTTGGATGATTTTTTACGTGGTAGAATTATCGGACGACTGGAATGTGGACGTACCCAGCTGGAACTATCCGAGAAACTTGGAATCGCCCAGAGTGTCATCTCCAGGCTTTGACAACGATTCCAAGATGATGGTAATGTAAGTAGATGTTACAGCACAGGTTGCCCCCGAGTTACAACGCCGAATGAGGACCGGTATTTGGCAGTTACTGCCAAAAGAAACAGACGGAGCACAGCATCAGACCTATCTCGTCAGCTCTCTTCAGCTACCGGTACGACAGTTTCAAGGCAGACCGTGTACAGACGCTTAGGGCGCATTGGTCTATATGCTAGTAGGCCTGTCAGATGTGTTCCCCTTACCGCAACTCACTGTCGCCTGCGATTAACCTGGAGTAGAGAGCATTGTGGACACTGCAACAGTGGTCTTGTGTGATGTTTTCCGACGAGTCCAGGTTTAGTTTGCAGTCTGATTCTCGCCGGACTTTTATATGGAGAGCGCCAGGTACCCGTTACCACCAAGAGAACACCATTAAACGACACCGTTACGGTGGTGCAGGAGGGCTCGTTTGGGGAGGAATTATTCTTGGTTCCAGAATTGACCTGCATGTTCAGAGTGTAACGATGACAGGCAAAACCTATCGGGATGTCATTCTGGAACAACATGTACGTTTGTTTCGGGGCGCCATGGGTGCTGAATTTCTGTTTATGGATGACAACGCCCTGTCCTTACCGTGCAAACATTGTAGACGAATACCTTCAATCGGAGGATATAACCCGTATGGATTGGCCAGCATACTCACCAGACTTGAATCCAATAGAGCATTTGTGGGATATGCTTGGGCGACGAATTGCAGCCCGTCAACCCCCTACTACCTGTCTACTGGAACTTCGGAGGGCATTGCTTGATGAGTGGTGTAATATTTCCCAAGATCAGATTGATAATTTGATACCCAGCATGCGTAGGCGTTGTAAGGCCTGTATTGCATCGTCCGGGAGACATACTCCGTATTAACCATCCTACTAACCATGTTATACTGTTTTTTGTAAATAGGTTCTTTTTTAAAATTTGCTCCAGGGAGTAAAAATCGCAATTTTTATTAATTATGTCAAACATATAGCATCTTTTTTGCTCTTTACCTTTTGTTTAATAAATAGACTTTTCAAATAAGTCAAATTTGTTTTGCTTATGTCTCTTCTTTGCCTGAACTTCATTATCCTTAATTTATGGACATGAGTGTATTATATTATTTTTATATCCACCTTATAAAAGGTGAAAAAACAAGACAAGATTTAATTAAATGTTTTGAGCCTAAATGAATAAATACAATACTGAATGTTTGACTATATAGCGTGTTAGCTACAAATATAGGCAAGTCAAAAAAATTTTATTTTTAGGAAATATAGACGCATTGAGCTTTTGTTAAATTTTATTTTCTTGACGATGATATAAATTTGGTTTTGATGATTCGTTATTTAGGTTTACATGCAGACAATACTCTCTGATACATGCAAGACATCCACAATTTTCTGACAAATTCTGAAATAAAATCCATCTAGTTTACTAATCGAAATTCTCCACTCTCGTGAAAATCTTTGTGGTTCTTTTGTAGGGAGCAGTGGCTCCAATTCACATTAAAAAGTACAAATTTTGCAGGAAAAAAAAATTGGAGAACTATGGTTTACACAACACGGTACGCAAGAAATGCCGTTATATATAACAATTTCTGAATCGAGTCAATTTGGAACATTTATATACTAAATTATCTAGAAATGTTTTCATTCCGATTTAAACCAGCAATAATCCAATCTTAAACTTCGAACGTTTTCTATGTACTTACACATCAAATGTCAAATATAATTATGCATACAAGGCGACACAAATGTTGCTGCATCTGAATCCCTTATAAAATCATATCAAATCGTAATTTAATAAATAAATAATTCAAACTCAATAAATTCGAAAGAATTATAAGCCTCTAATTACATTTGGTCGATCGCTTAACTTGTACTACCGATTCTGCTCTTTCAATTCCTACTATTAGTTCACACTCTCCTTATATATATATATATATATATATATATATATATATATATATATATATATATCTTGTTCAAATTTTCAATCTTAAATAAAATATTTTCTATTCATCCATCAAAGTTCAACAAATATTAATTCATTAATTAAATTAAAAAATGAATAAATAGTAACAAATAAAAATTACAGTCCAACAGCATGTATAGAAAGGAAATCGTTTTTCGTATCCCTATAGCACAATGGATAGCGCTTTGGACTTCTTATCCAATAGCCGTGTGTTCGAACCTCACCTGAAATGGCCGAATTTCCGTGTGTGCGATTTATTTTTACTATACTATTTTATTAGAACAATTAAATTTAATGAATAAATAAATAGTAATAAACAAACAAACTAGTCCCACACCGTATATAAAAAGGCAAATGGAAAATTGAAAAGAAAATCGCTTTCTATTTTGTCAGTTAATATTATGATTCTGTCATATGAATATACATATTTATATTAACTGTAACTTGTTATAAAATGTAACTAAAATAAAATGTTTCTTTGCTGACCTAAGTAGGAATTTAATTTAAAAAAAAATTTTTTCATGACTTGTTCAGTACAGCATCATTTTCATTCGTTTTTCTATTTTGTGTGTGTTTTAGCATTTTATTCATTACTTTAATTCTTTATTGTCTTTGTCATTTAAGTTCATTCCAGCCTTTCGGTGTAAGCGGCAACTCGCTGGAGCTTATCATCCATTTATTTAATTTACGTTAGTATAGTCTGACAAAACTTCAATTTTTTTTTTTTTAATATTGTGTTTTTTCTCCCTATCATATCTTTCAAATAACCAGAAAGATCCAAAAAAAGATCCCCCTCCCTCATTTTAAACTTAGAAATTTCGTTTAAAATATATCGTCTTATTCTTTTTATTTTAATTTTGCTGAAATCAATAGATGGCAGCACAATCTATTTTTTTTTAAATTAGCTGATTTTTTTTTTTTTTTTTTAGATATATATAAGAGTTATTGTTTTATAGAAATCTGACTGATTCATTTCAATTTGATAATATTTAAAATGATGAATTTGAAATAAATGTTAATTCATACCAGGCCAATTTAATTATGAAACAATTATTTTTTATTATTTAAACAAATATTTTAAAGGTAACTATTTAATTAATTAATGCAGATTTCTATAAAACATCGGGCTAATTTACCAATTATTTTCGAATTTTCTCGGAAAAGTTAAATAATCTCGTAAGCACATCAAAGAATTTTGAGTTTATGAGATTTCTAATTCATGATAACAATTTTAGCAATTTACAAGCCAACAAAAAAAAAAAAAAAAAATTTGTACTGAAGTTTTTTGAAAAAATTTTCCCTTGTTTAAAATAATTCTAAATAGAATACCACTTCATTGCGGCATCATTAAGATGGATACCAACACAAGGTAAAGATTTTGATAATTATTTAAATATGTAACAAATTCATTCGAAAATTTTCTGTAGCTACTCCCTCTCCTATTTATCACTTGCTAACACAATTCTTAAATCTTTCGTAAAATATTTAGGTGTTACAAAATATATATGAAAATTTATCAGTATGCTAGAGAAAAAACTTATAAATATGGAACACATCTCAGGTCAGAATATTTAAAATAACTATTGTTGGTCACAGTCGTAATATGCATTTGTATTTTTTATCAGTTTCCATAACTTGTGAACATGTTGAATAATGATAAAAAGATATATAAAACGAAACATATTTCCACTTCATTTTATATTATTCTAAAAGATATTTTGTTTTACAAAATCGGAAAAATAAATTCAAATTTGTATCTGGTAGATAAATCTGCTCTTTTCAAGGAATATTATTTTCTCTTTGAAATAAATGGGAAATAAAAAGGTGTATTTACTTGAAATTCTTGTGTGTGAATTGCAAATATTTCTACTTATAGAACAAATGTTATTCAGTAAGCAGGGCCGCAGCATGGGTGTGGCAAAATTGTCCACCGCACAAGGGCGCCTGCCCAGGGGGCGCCAAAATTTATGGTATTTATAGTTTTTTTTTTAAATTTAAAGTTACTTAAGTAAAAGTTGTTAATTATACACTTGAATTTTTGCTTGTTTCATACTTTCTAAGCAATAAAATGAGATTTCATTTCAATTCTAATTTTATTTTACTTTTGTTTTCGTTTTCGCGGGTTGTTTTCGTTTGTGTAAAACAAAATTTGTTTGCCGATACGAACAATTAAAGCACGTTCTAATGATTATAGCTCTTTTTCATTAAAAGTTTATAATTTTTATGTACCTGAGATTTTCAATATTTCAATCGCTTATAATTATTGCTTTTTAGTAATTTGTATTAACATTGGTTTAATTTACTTAAATATTTTGAGTCAGCAGAAAGAAGAAAAATTTCACTCTAA
>BMAO01028064.1:0-37163 GCA_019973975.1 Trichonephila clavata
ATATATATATAGCTATAGCTAAATAAACTTATGCGCATTTTTAATTTAAGGTCATCACAAAAATAACAAGTTATGCACTAATTATTGTTTCTTAGTAGTTAAGGAACGAGATAAAATCAGCGTCATTTCTGTTGGGATATGTTTTATAATAATATTCTATTCTAATAGATAAGTATGCCAATAATTTGTTTCATTTTGTATCGCAGTTGAATGCATTCTTAGTTAAATTTATTACCATTTACTGAATATATTTCAAGACTATAAATTGATTTCTTCCTAGAGTTTCTCTTAAGTGAGGTACAAGGACTTTCAAATGATTTCAAATTTTAGAGCTAAGTGCGGAGATAGAAATACTACAAAAGTATTCATTTCAAATAGGCAATCTTCTCCCACATTCAAATATTATGAGGAAGGCAAAAAAACTGCGTTAACTTCAAAGCGCATGCTGAGAGCAACGGATTTTTATGGGGATACAACACGATTCAATTGACAAAAATCGGTCAAAAAATCAAATCTTATTTTTATTTAGCCTAAATTATTTTTTACATACTTTTCTACAAACTCACAAAATTTGAAAGCTCTAAGTTTAAAAAACACAGACTTGTGATAACTTTTACGTTTAGTTTTTATTCACATCCCAATGGCAAATCAAAAATATGTTGTTGTTGCTTATGCCACCTGATCGACAGCAACATCAGATCAAGGTCCACGAAATACATCGCGGCTAAGGGAAAGATTTTACGCCTGTCGTTAGCCTTAGATTTGAGCACCATGCAGATGACAGTTCGATTTTGCTAGGTTCCACCCCAATTTTGAGGGAGAATACCTGGGGGGGGGGTATGAAAACTTTCAACTAACGGATTTATCTCTGAAAGGTAAAATAACTAGCTTGTCTTAATTAAGGCTTCATGCTAAGGCTTTTTTTCTATTGTACCTAATACTTGGAAAGCTTATTTACTTGTTGCTAACTAAACATGGAATAAAATTTGGTATTCATATTTCAATCAAAGCAATACTTATTTTTAAAAAAAATAATTGAATTTAGATTTTACACATTTTTTATGGAATTTTCAATAAGCATTCATAAAAAGAAATATTGTGTGAATACCAATCATGTTATCGGAAAATCCATACCAACCTTTGTTATACATAGTTTGACATACTTGTAAATCAAGTTTCATACATGTACGTCAACTTTTGTAGGAGGAGTAGCATTTTAAAATCAATTTATAAGTTTCAATTTTTCCCCTTAAAAAATTAAATGGTTAGTTTTTTTTATGAAATTTTGAGCACACAATCTGTTTTACATCATACATACCCATAGGAGGCAACCAAAAAAAATTTGAAAATCATTAAATTAAAAAAAAAATTGTGTAAATCGTAACATGTCTCCTTAACCGTGCACAACGTTGATTTCTAAGGATTTGTTGTTTCTTGTATTAAATACTAACCCATTCGAATTATTAATTTTCTTTTAATTAATGAATTATAATCCACACTATGGCATTTTTTATGTTTGCTTAACATTTTTAAAAACTTCTATAACAAAACATGACAATGCCATTGTCATTACCATTTAGATTAATCGTTGCTCACGCGTGTCCTTAATGTCAGAAATAAATCGAAAGAATCCGGTTCTTCTTTGTCAGAATTACTCTCTGTTCTTCAAAAATATTTATGCTGTACGGAATTTTTAAACTCAAGACAAAGAACTCCACACGTAGACACCTGTAATCTGTGACAAATATCACAAAAACACATTTCTACCTTTGTCATTCACTTTGACGGTCTGATCGCCCGCGGAGTTGTCATTCCTCAAACTGACCCGATGCTTTTTGATGGGCGACAACATGTGAACAACAAACATGAAAAATGGTACGACCAACAATTGTTGTAAACTTTAATTCATCATGAGTTATCTCTGAAGATATTATCACTCGAATCTTGCTAAGGTGAAATTGAAAGAAAAAGCAAGTCATCACCTTTGCTGTGATATTGGTAAATATATGGGGTTGGTAATATCACTGATTTAGAATGATGTTTTAAAATAATAAGCAAAAAAGGTTAAAAGCTGTTTTGAGTTATTAACCATATTTCTATTAAATGCTAATGATTTTATAATTAGTTCCAACTGAACGAAGTAAATAATTTACTGTATATTTTTTCTCAAGCGTTTAATATTTAAAAATGTATTTCCTTGGTTTTAAAAATTTAAAGAAAAATAGTGACTCAGACGCAATTTTCAGCTAACAATCTTCTGTTTTAAATAATAATTTAACAGTTTGCAAAAGTATAATTAACAAAAATTATAACAATAATTAACTTCAATTTATTTTGAAACAATTTTTTAACATTTCTCATCTTTGATCGAGCTTTATAGTATAGACCTTATTTGTTTACTAAAGTCTTTCATATTTTCAACAAAAAATAAAACAATACGGTTATAAAAATATAATTGAAAATCGCAACCTTTCACAAGGAGATAGACTTCAATCGGAACTGTAATTTTGAAAAATAGAAAAAGCGAATAATGTTTTGATATTTAGAGTCAGTTGAATTAGAATATGCGTACAAAATTGTTTTAATAATATTATAACAAGAAAAAATCATTTAAGAACATTTTTTTGGCAAAAAAGGAAGAAAGAATGAAATATTTTTAAAACAATCTTCTTTTATGAAAAAGAATGTTATAATATTATAATATGTTGCCTATGTGTAGCTAGTACTTCTATACAGGGTAAGAACTAGGATTTCTTGAAAATTTACAATATATTTATATATATATTCACACATTTTTATAGATACTATCAATTGAAAAAATAACCGGAATTTGTTGTTAAAATTTCCTTACTCTGATATTTTGAGATTTGAATAAATGAGCTTCTAGATTATATGTTTTAAAAATTCTAGTACAGACTCGGTGGAAGCAAAATATTTTTATTATGGGCTCATTTTTCATGAAAGGAAAATATTTTGAATACATGCCATTTTTTCTTCATTTTTTGCTAATGAACTGCACTACCACCTACTGAATATATATTTTGTTTATCTCTTTAATCACAGGTCTCCAATTATTTATTGGTAGATTTTGCATATATTATTTATGAAAATGTTGAAAGATCTGAAGTTTTTATAAGTATCAAAAATCAATGAATTTTCAGCAACTATCGTTGTATTTCAGATAAATATTTTCTTGTAATTCAAGCACGTAGTTTTTCTTCATGAATATCTAATGATATTTAGATAAACTGAATTGGTTGAGATTGGGGCCTTAATTGACAACAAGTAAAAACGTGTGCTAAGATTCATTGACTTGAATTATCAAATTCAATCCCTATTTCGGAATCATTGACTATTACTCTTTCTTAATATATAATTTGATATGACAAAGAACGAGTTTTACTTTAAAACGGTCATCCATTGAGAAGCTTATCATCAAATTGAAGAAATCTACTTTAAAAATAATGAGTGTTATGGCATAGAGAGAATTTTTGCTTTCTTAAATTTATCTTATTGTGAATGGTAGTAGATACCAGTTTATTAATAAACCGCGGTTAATATTTTGTGTACGCTAACTTAATTTCTTTTCGTATCGTTACGCGTTAGTAATTTCAATGCATACATTTCAAAGTAAGCTCAAAGTAAGAAATAGTTGAAAATCCTCTTAATTGTTTTGTAGTTTAATTAATTTATTATATTTAAAAAAAATATTTATTTATATATCTTAAAAGCTCATTCAAAGAATTTTGATTATATACTTTAAAATGACATTTATTTAATAAATCTTTTTACATTTATACGGATATTTTAAAATTCATCAAATTGAATAATTCTAAAATCTGGCAAAAATGCCAAAAAATATGCGCTCTAAAATCATTGCAGCAATATCATATGAAAATAAAGGTTTAAGATTGTTCCGTACAATTGTTGGAGTCTCGGTGTATTTAAGAAACCAAATTCAAAAAATTCTAATTAAACGGTGAGATTTTTCTGAATATTTCATTTATTAGTCTTGTAATTTGAGAGGCGAAATAAAAGTAGCATCAGCTTGAGGTTAGTAAAATAATTTAAATTTAAAAAAAAACATAAAATATATGATTTATCGATAAAAATAATTTTTAAAGCTAGAAATTACCCTAATCTGAATCGTTGCACTCTACAATGGTTGTAGATGATACTCCTCTTGAAGAAATAGAGCAATTAACATTATCAATCTTTCATTTCAACTGCTAACTAAAACACTTTTAAGTACTAAAGTATACATATATGTTTTACAAATTTGTATTAACAACTTTGGGAAATGATTATGGATTCCGTCCAAAAGAAATGGAATAAAATTATAACTATAAAATGGTGCTACACTAGCAAAACAAAGCCTTACAACACTTAAAAAATATCAACATTAAGTAACGCGAGTTATTTCATTAACAATTAAAAATTAATATTTGATGAAAGGGGAATAATTTTATTTATGAAAAGCGAATTATTTTATAAGACCATGCACAATGGAGTAGAACATTAAACGCAAATTCCCTTTAATAACTAAATTACTTCTAGTAAGACATAATAAACATTTCAGTTGTCAGTTTCGTAAATATCACATAAGCTTTCCTTTTCTTCACACACAGTTATTTCCTTTTTTTTTTTCATAATTCCCTGACCTGCCTTTTACTAAGCCAAGTGAAAAATTTTAATGTAATATGTATACTTTCTTAACAATCATTCAATGTATCATGTAATTATCTAATCAATAGTCAATACATCGCGTTTGATGTGTGTTTTCCCCTCTAATAAAATAACATTTCATCTACACGGCATTAAATCAGATATCTTGATTGTAATATTATAATTTATCTTATTTTCTTTAATCAAGGTTGAATTAATTTTTTGAAAATTATTTCACAGTATTTATCTTAATCTGCGAAACTGTATTTTTTTTTAAAGAAATCAACACTTTGACTTAATTTGTAAAAAGTGTACGCCTTTTGAACATATTATCTGGGAGTTAATACACAAATAAATATATTGTCTGATGATTAAGAAATTAGCTGCATAAATAATTATTTTTTAGGAATATTTAGATTTTTACATTTTTAAAGTTAATTAATTCAATTATTCACTTTATATTTCCTCCAGTGCGATTTATTTAATTAAATAATTAGGGTTATTATAAAATCATTGTGAAAGGTAAATCGTTTTCAAGTGTTTATTAAAACTATTTCTTATCAAACAAATGTAATAGTTTTATTTGTTTGGCGTGCATTACGAATCCAATTTACTGATTTTGAAAGCAGTGAGGAATGATTAACTTCTTTAAAAATTTCCACTCTAATGATAAAATTAGATAACTACGCATTACCCCTCAACCACTAAATTAGCAAAGTTTTTTAAGAATTAGCGCAGCGCTTGCAACTTATAAACAAGGTTTCTGTTTTTGAGCAAGTGCTGGAATATTTTTTCTTTATTGACTAATCAGCAGCATGGCATTTGGCAAAAGGGTTTTGATTTGGCGTAAGCGGTCGACGAGTTAATGCTTAAGAACCAAAAATTGATTTCGTCGTTACTCCTATTACGTAATGAGTCATGTTGGAATTTCTCGTTATTGTTTTTTTCAATATATTTGTATTAATACAAATAAAAGGTTCCAAATCACTAAGTTTGTGATCATGCACCCAATAGCGATGATCTATTTGGCAATAAAAGTGTAATATATATATTGCTTGTGTGGTGCTGAGAGAAATGTTATAAGACTTTTCTTTATTGAAGTTAACTTATATAGGTACGGTAGGGGAAAATTTTCGGTACGCATTACGTGACGAACGTAAGGTAAGGATGTATTTGTGTATGTTTAAGTTCATATAAGTGTGTGCCTGGGTCTAGTAGTATACCAAAATGAGTAAATGTACAACATAGTTAAGCATTTATACTACTGGACTTCGATAGAGAAAAGCTCACTCACTGTTATTCTTATGATTATACGTGTATCGAGTTTTGTGTTAATGGAAATAAGATGTTTTCTTCTATGAAGCTGGGTGTGATGTTATATCTCAGCTTACTAATAACGATATTTTTTATTTAAAAAAAAAGAATCTTTTAAGCTTTGTTTTAAGCCAAAAAAAAAGAGTTCAATAAAATCTTTCATTTGCACAGATTAATTTTAATCTGTTCGAATCATCACAGACAAAAAGAAAAACACAAAAATGCATTAGGTGCTTACACAGATTCAGGAATTCTTTGTAAAATTTATTTTGTGGTGTCGTAAATTTTATTTCAGTTGTTTATATTTAAAACTTTTAAGAGATTATTAATTCAGAGAATAATTGTAATAAAGGTTGACTGTGTATTAATAAAATGACTAAGAGAATTAGTTGAATTATAGTAAATTGTGAAATTGAAGTTTTGAAGGAACTTTTGAAAGAGCGAAATATGTGCTTCAAAATTCATAGAGGGTCTAAAAGTTATTGGGGAATTTTATTTGACCAGATTTACTCTAGAAAAACTAATATGAGTGATCGAGCAACACATTTATTTATAGGCTCTTTGTATGATCTACTACATTAGTCACAGGAAAAGAAAATTCTATTGAAAATGTTATTTTGAATAAAAAAATTGCAGTATATAAAAATAAATTATGTGGCCAGGAAACTTATAAAAGAACAAATAATTAAACATTTTCTCTTCAGAGCTAGCTTCATGTTTGTATATTTGAATGAAAGAAAAATATATTTAATTTACACAAAATAAGTATAACGGATATCCAGAATAAAATTTAGGCGAAAGGTTTAAAGAAGCCGTAATCTCAAAAAAGTTCTAATCATGTGATAATTATGGAAATCAAAGAAAAACGTATTTTGTTTTCGTATAATTGGATGTGTTTTACGATATTTACCTCACCAAACAGTTATTAGCATTTAGTAAGTGGTTTGTTATTAAGAATCTTAATATCAAAGTATTTGAGAAAAACCAAAAGAGAGAGCCAAAATATTTTTTTTATAGTTTTTTTTTTTTTTGAAAATTCCTTTGTTTTGAAAATTTGTTTACAAGGTTCTGCCTTGAGAATTTAAAGTTAAAATCTAAACTTATTGGTATTTCTGGCAATATTTCAACAAAAATATCGCAGTAGTAAAATTTTAAAAAAAATTTCAAGAAATAATGGTTTATAAATATTGTTTATTGTTATTTGGTATGTAAAATATTTGAATATAAAGTTAATTTTTTAAAATTTAAAATAAATCCGTCAACAAATTTGAAAACACTTCATGGAAAACTACTGTAAACATGTACTTCAGAGGTACATTAAAATCCATTTATTTCTATGGTATACGAAATAATTATACTCGTGTAATTTTACTGAAATCCCGTTCAAGTAAATGAAATAGATTGAAATTCAAAGACGAAAAGTATATATGTAAATTGTTTACCTATTTAAGATGGGATACAAATACCATTCCAAGTTTAGCAAATTACTTAAAGTGCTTGTGTTGATTTCAGTCTATGTTGTCATTAAGAACTGCCATTATCGAAGCAATATATCAATATTAGCTATAAACAAGTTTTTTTTCAAGTTTCTTCTTTTAAATTGTTGCTTACATTTATTAATATTCTAAGGATTTCAATATATAGTTTGAATTTTAATTTATTCGTATCCAAAGCAGAAGGAATGATAAATAACTTCAGAACTAATTTTTTAAGTGCAGCACACATACTACACTGTTGCACAAAATTAAGAAAATTTGCATATTTTGACGAATTTCATGAAAATACCTGAATGAAATCTAAAAATGCTGCTTCGAAATAAAGATGGATACCTTATGTATTCAATACTGAAACGTATTTGTGTATGGGAGCAGGCCTAGTCGAGTAACAGTATTTATAAGCGCACTTGCCAAATTCCGCATTTAATTTGCAAGCACACCTCGCCGAATTCTTAGGTGTTTATCTGCAGCAATCGGATAAGTTAAAATGCAAACAGTAAAAATGAGTAACCACCAATATTTAGTTAATAGAATGTGGTTGCTAATCGTAAAGAGATTAGAAGCAGGCAAGTCCCAAATCCAGATTTGTAGAGAATTCACTTTAAATGTTCAACTTGAGCGTAGTGTTAAACGTCGTGTTAAGTTTAGTGTTTAAGCGAATTGTTGAACTTACGGAAACAGTTTCAAGATACTGGATCCATTGAGTAAAAGCCTGGGCAAGGTCGCCGAAGAGCCATGACGACCAGAGAAGATCACATTTGGCCCATTATAGAGAAGAATAACAGGGGTGTTCCAGCTTCACAGCTGTCTAGTTAGTTGTACACAGGAAAGCGAGTTTCATAAGTGACTGTTTCCAGAAGATTTCATGGGAGAGGGTTGTTTGTAAGAAGACCTGTTGTTTGTGCCCTTCTCAGTTCTGCAAACAGGAGAGGCATTTTAATATGGTGAAGAGATAATAAAGAATGCAGCATGGATCAATGGACGACCGTTCTCTTCCTTGATGAGTCCTTATTCAGCCTAAATAGTGATTCTAGCCGCACTTTCATATGGAGAGAACCAGGAACTACTACTTTCCCTCCAATGTCCAATGGATCTACCATTACGACAGCTGAGTGTAAATAATCTGGGAAGGCATCACGTTAGATGGTCGCACACACTTCCATGTCTTTGAAAGAGTCATTGTGACTGCTGTAAGATATATGGATGAAATCTTGGAGCTCTATATTTGCCTTTTCAGAGGTGAAGTTAGTGCTGATTTCATTCTATTGGAGGACAACGTGAGACTACATAGAGCTCTTCCGGTCGATGAATTTCTGGAAAGTGAGGATATTCACTGGATGGATTGCCCCGTCAGATCTCCAAACCTGATCCCTATGTAGCTCATTTGAGAGCAATTGCAACTAACCACAACCCTCCGCAAACTATCTAAGGCCTCAGAACAGAGTTGCTGAACAAGTGGGATTAATTGCCACAGGACAACATAAAATACCCTATTTCCAGTATAAAATCATGGTTTCATGGCCTATATACTTGTAAGAAAAAACCATACTCCCTTTTAATCCATTTTTTCTACTCTATGACCTCTGTTTCATGCCTTCCAACTCCGATGAGTATTATGCACGACCATGCGTGTGCAAAGCACCAATTAGATGGTTATTTTTTGTTTTATATCAATCCTAAGTACATACCAAATTTTATTAAAATCTGTTCAATTGTTCTAGAGATAATCGAATAAATCTGAAAATTCTCGAAAACAACACACAGAATACCTACCTTATAAAATTCTATTAAACCAAATATTTACATGAGGCTGTCATTTCTTTAATTTTTAGAATTATGTCTTAATTTGAGTAAATAATCGTCTAGACATTTCAATATAAAACAAAAAGATGATCAAATTCTTCTGTATCTACATATTGTGTTGACAATCAAAAGCATTTGCAATAGAAGCAAACTTTGTAGATAATTTTATTTAGATCCTATTTTTTAAAGTTTTTGTGGCAACCATCGAAAGTAATTGAATTAGTTGATTTATATGCAAGTAAAATAAAAAAGGTACTGAAAAGAATTTCGGGGAAATTCATTCAATTAATAAATTTATATATTTTCCCATTAATACATATATATAGATTTATTCTACTTTGATTGCAAAATGTTTAATCTTGTTATTCTAAAGTGCAAATGGCTGATTCCTTGAAATTCAGAAATTTTCCCAACTTTATCGTTCATTTTCAAATTTAATTTCATAAATGTTTAATCAGTATTATAGATACTTTGATACATTATCAAATAATTGCATTAGTATTAAGGCCGTGTGCTTTACTCTTTTTATAAAACGAAAGTGAAAGATACAAAAAAAAAAATTATTAACTTTGGTAAAAGAATATTATTTTTTCTTATTTTCAATAAAAAATTGTAATCAGATACTTTATTTTATTTTTAAAATGAATGTGCTGAGAAAATATTATTTTTCAAAATTCTATTAATAAATAATAAGGGCACAATAACACACTTATTTTGTATTGGGATATAGTATAAAATTACACACACATTAACTAAATTTAGTATACAAATTTTGAAAAATAGATTAAAAAATTATTTTTCTGTACACGTACAGATTTTTTAAAATATTTTTCAGAAATAATTTTTATTGAAAAATCATTACTTAAAACTCTTTACTCTCTGCAAAAAGTATACATACATTTTATCACTAAATACACTGTTATTCAGTTATGTAATAGAATAATACAAAAATAAAGACAAAGCGAAAAAAAAGATTTCAAATTTATTGCAGGGGTATACACAAATTTAATGTTTGAGACCCCTCATAGACCAACAGATTTTTAAACTTTTATCATATATATTATCCCTCGGCGCTTTCATCTGTGTGATCTTTTTCAGTATGTACCCCTCTTTCTTTTAAGAGAGGTTTGTGTAGGCTACTGTTTTAATGCTAAAAAGGCCTGTTAAAAATGGATGTTTTCTAGCCTAATTTAATATTAGAATAATTTCAAACATAGTTCTATCTAATTTAGTTTAAGTTCTGCCTAAAAATACCTTTTTTCAATGTGTTTACTGAATATTTTTTAAAAAAATAAACATATTAATATTCAAAGATATATTTCCTCTAATTTAAAAGTTATTTATCAAAATAAGAAAACGCGTATTGTCAATAGTTTTGTACAGTGAAAAAAGGTGTTTTTTTAACACTTAACTTATTTGGTTAGATATAGAAATCTAAATAAAAGAAACAATTTTCATGTTCAGTAGTGTAAAAGTCAAAAAAGTAGCTAATATTAAATGCTAAAAGATTTTGATTTTTTTTCATAAAAAGAGGTGGAATTAATTGTTTTATTTAATCATTTTCTCAAAAAACTTCAGCCATGTAATTAGCAACGTGAAATCAGAGAGAGAGAGAGAGAAAGAAAAAGAAGAAAAGCAACGATTTCTGACAAAATTACAAATTCTGAAAGCGTTTTCCAGCGTGACCATTGCAGCACATCGACCTCTTTAAACACCTCTCATCTTGATACACTAATTAGCGTCAAGGAAAGGATGGGAATTTACGGTCTAACTGCAACTAGATCACCTTTAAATTCATCGTTGTCTGTTGGTGGGTCCCAAACAATTTATCATTCCAGCTTACTTCTAAAATATAGGATAGGGAATTGAAAGAGGGTTGTCAGTGTCAAAATCTGGGTATCACAATCTTTTGCAAAGCATCGATGATTCATTCATCTTCGATGAGAAAGTGTTGAATTTATGATGTCTGATTACGCAGCAATAAAAGTAGCTTTTTGAAAAATTTTATGGAAGCAATTAATAACCACTAAAATAGATTTTCCGCTTAAGAGTCGAAATACAAGGATTTGTACAATACAATATAACACATAAATATTGCTTATTAAAACTATTAAGATATCCAGCAATATTTATATAATTTTTTTCAGGTTTTCTTTATTGGGTTTATAGATAAAGTACATAATTTAGATATAAATTGTTGCCCTGATGAAATATTTAAAAAAATTTTGCTTTTTATACTTATTAAGTGTTTTACAACAATTAAAATATTCTTTAAGATTCTTTTTTTTAATGTACTTTTATTTGCCAAGTATGCAAACTTTGGGAAGTGAAAATACTGATTAGTTACACTATAATTTTAATTACTCACTCACTAATTACACTGTAATTTTGAAAAATCAAACTCAAAATGTTCTGAGATTTTATCGAAGTGTTCAACCAATTATTATGAAATTGTCAAAATAACGCCATCAAATTTTTCACATTCCACTTAAGAATGTAAATTTCTGACTGTACGCTTAGAATCTTCTTTTTGTAACATTTAGCACTAGGCATTGATTATTAACGATATTGTACAATGCAATTTGAAAGTTATGTAAGAATTAGAATTCACGTACATTTTAAAAGTAATTATGAAATCAATGCGCAATAAATGAGTCGAATTCTTTTTTTTTTTTTTTTTTGCATTGCACATTACTGATATGTACTAAAAATCTTCAAAAACTCTACAAAGTAACTATTCCTATTATGTTGTGTAATGGAAATATGGATTCGTACGATATGAGATTGATTGCTTAGAAAGAGTATTTATTGTTAATTACTGTTATGTAAAATCTTCTGTGTGCAAAGTACAATCAGAAGTACCCGGAGTGATATTTTTGCAAAGAGTAGGCAAAAGTAAGTTCGTTACATTCTTGCAACCCTCATTTACTCGTTTCACAGTTTAATTTCAAATAGTGACTACGCAATTTTTTTTTCTATGAGGAGGTTTTTTTCCCTTCCTTTTTGTCTAGGGCCTTTTTGCGATTTATTAATGAACTACCAAGTCGAGAAGCGTTAGTATTTGGGTGAAATTCGATAAATCTGCAAACGAAACTTTTGAAGATGAAGCTTTGAATAGAAAATGGTTTGTTCAAGCGTTTAAGGCAACGCAACACTAGCAAAACAGATGGAACTTTTTCTTATATTACATTGAATGTAATAAGAGAAAACCAGCAATAAAAAGATTCTGCTTTACCTCACACTGAATGCAAAACAAAACTACTATTACGGTATAACCTTATTAATCCGGATTAAATGAAAGTCCAGGGCATTTATATTAAATAAAAAAATAGTCTATAAGATGAACTAAACATTCTGCCCAAACAAAAGAACATTCACATTTAAATAACACGAAGAAAATGATGAATAATTGTAAAAGAAATAATTCAAATCAATACAATATTTAAATTATATGCATTAGGCGGGGAACTACTTAGATTTTGACATGGTTTTGCATTTGTTATTTATGAAATTTTTATGTGCTATCGTAAATCCGGTTTAGGACACTGCGGATTAATGAGGGTTTCCATATACCTTATAACAAATTAAAATGAATAATCATATACTAAATTCTCTTAAATCTAATAAAGCAGAGTAACTCGAAATAATATAACAAGAGAGTATAAGTCAAATATTAAAAAGCCAGAGTTTTATAATAGCTAACTTAAATCTTAGGAACTGAGATTGTTGATTTAAACTTGTTTTAAGGCAGCCGGTTTTTCACCTATATTTGCCTATACCTCTGAGATCTAGGAAGAGAAAATAGTTAAAGCATGAGATTCTATAAATAATAAAGATTTTTAAGTAGAAAAATTATAATAAAAATAATGTAACTTAGATACCAATACGAAGTAACAGGTAATAAAATTATATAACTTCCATATTTAAACCAAAAAACTGAATATCTAAATAAAGTAGAAACTTTTTTTAAAAGAAGGCAATATAATAACATCACAACGTTTCAACAATCAGAACTGAGCACCATAACGGAACAGTAACGTACATAAGGAAAAAAAATTACAAAGTACTAAAAACCAATTGCATACTTGCATTTAAAAAAAGCATGAAAACAAAAATAATAATAAAAACGATACATTTATTAGAAAGAAAAGATTAAGGAAGAATTCTAAACAAGGCGAAAATAAAATAAAATACATTAACAATTATAGCATGTGGCACCATCTTATGAATGTATGTAGGAGAAAGAATATAGATATAAATTTTTCTTTGACTTTTGATAAAATAACAAAATGTCATTTTAGCAATACATTCAGTACATAACAAAAATGGAAAAATAAACTATTCATTCATACAAAGAAAAACTATTTTTGCTTTTTAAGATGATATTCTGAGAGTTAAACTAGTTATCATTAAAATGAATTAATAGAGCTTATTTCTAATTATTTTTTAGCTGTAATAAGTAATACATTTGGAAACTTCGTCCATTCTCAACTCGATCTCAATAAAATAATGAATCGCATCATTTGAATCTTCAAATGTTGTTTTCGGAAATATGCTCTGAAAAACTGGGAATTTCGAATTCTTTGCCAACTGGCAACCATAGCAAGACTGCTTTATTATGTCATATTCACTATCCGTGTTCTGATCTATGTCTGCCACCATGTCATATATACATGCCCTTATTACCAGTGCTTCTCAAACTTTCTATACTTGCGACCCAATTTTCAATCATAATTTTCATCGCGCCTCCTAAATACAATAACAAGGAATTTTAATTCAATGCCCACAGTGTCACTGGTAATTATTAAACTTGTTCTTAGCTGAGTAATGTTAAATTAATAATGAAATACATTGCGCAGTATTGATACGTTTATAAGTGTACTATATCAGTGTAAATGTGTATTTTATTTTTTAATTATGTCAACATGTATTTGTTTTGATTCCTTTTAGTAAATTGAACTTTTAAAAAAAGTATTTTTTGTTTTCGATTTCTCGATGTACTCGAGTCTTCCTTGTAGGGTTATCATGCCACCCAAGGGGGGCGCGCCCCACAGTTTGAGAGAGAGAGAGAGAGAGAGAGAGACACTGCCTTATCACACATTTCGTCGGAAGGCGGCAATCGGTGGAATCGATTTGTGTCTAGGTTTGTGAGATTGTAAATTAGGCTAATTTATTTGCTACCGGTTACCTTTTTTGTTAGTATTTGGCAGCATATGTTGTTTATTGTCTACTTAAAATTGTCGCCCTTGAGGCCCACTTTTGCATGGGCACCAGGAAGTCTTAAGACGCAGCTAATTTCTCTATGTTGAACTATTATAGTAAGTTTCAAAGTTCTCATGTGGCGAGACGTTGAAGTTAAAATCCTGAGGCAAACAGCAAGGGACAAGTTGGCTTCAGTTAGCTTTAGAGTTTTCTTAACGTTTTACCAGGCTATTTTTTTCCAGCGATGGTACATTAAAATATTTTGGGGGAGAGATTGACTTAAGAAAGGAATTAATTTAACTTATAAGGTAAAAATATTTTGATTTTTAAGGTCCCTTTGTTTAGTGGGAATATGTTTATCGGAACAAACTGTGTGATATTGAAAGGCCTTTATATACATTTTGATTCCTTTACCCTTCCCCATTTTAAATTTCGAAAACCCTCCCAAGTCCTGCTGATTGCCTCATCATGGCGGGATTGTGTTCCTGGGCAGAATAGGCGAAGTACTTTGGGAGTTCGCACCTGGCAGGGTCACCCTAGTAGTGAAGGCAATTCCATTATGTCCAGCCAAAATCGGCAGGCATTGGAGCCAAGACAGACTTCTACCATTTGGTGCTCCAATCCTTGGATCAGCAGAAACTGCACATTTCTTCCTTCTTATGAACTCGTTGACTCTCAATTTATCTGCATCGTCCATTACGCAGACAAATCAGGGACGCGCTCAAAGTTTAGGAAGATTCCTTGTTCGCCAAGTAAACTACAGTCTCCTCAAGCTTTGAAAATTCTACAATGTAACATCAATGGTTACTTTAGCTACTAGAACTAAACTTGGCCAACTCTTAGAAGTAGCAGATTTGAACAAAGTTCAAGTAAATGCTATACAAGAGACAAAATTGAAGAAAACTGAAGCTCTTAAAATAAGAGGTTATAACATCTTTAGGGCAGACAGATCCACCAGAGGTGAAGGAGGCCTGACTTTACTTATTAGGGATTTAAAATATCAGAGTAATGATTTTTCAATTGATCAAACATCGGATATAGAAATTCAAGGCGTCAAGATATTCTTGAGAGGAAAACCGTTACATATTCTCAATGTTTACCTTCCTCCAAACCAAAGTCATCTGCCCACTAATTTTTCTAACTTTATGGATAAAAACACAATCATTCTGGGGGACTTAAATGCCAAACATTCCATCTGAGGATCCTCTTGCAACAACGATAGAGGAGAGGACATCTTACAAACGAACCGATTATGAAGAATTTATGATCCTAAGTGATGGAACCCCTACCCATTCGTCCTTCAGCTACAACACTTCTGAGGCACTTGATATTTCTATTACCAGTGCAGATATTTTTCCTCAATGTACCTGGTCCGTACTTGATCACATTCGAAGTGATCATTTCCCCATCGTCATAAAATTTAGTAAACGACAGCGTGTGGTCATCAACCGGGATAAATTTTGGAACTTTAAAAAGGCTAATTGGGATTCATTTAGGGAAGCTGTTGACACCTGTCTATCCTCAGAATCTATGACTGATGACTTAACTCATTGCTGGATAATTTTTAAAAAAACTGTCCTTGACAAGGCTAGATCTAACATCCCAAAATGACTCTAGGTCTTCCGACTCTAAACTTAGGAAATTATTCAAAAACATCACAAGGAACAGGAGCAGTTTGCAACTTGTAACTCAGTTAGAGACGCCGCAGGACAGGCCTATCAAGATGCCAAATCAGCAGCCAATGGCCTTACTACATTATCAATCTTCAAGTAGATTTAATTTTCCTCTATGATTAGATCCATCTTAAAAGGGCCAGAAATGTTATCCATGGCTGTCGTAACTCTTACCTCGGAGACCCAATGTTGGCCAAACCGTTCTCCTCACAGGAGTTCCTTCTTGCCCTGGCCTTCTTGGATCTTAAAAAATCCCCCGGACCTGATGGTATCCACGACCAAATGCTTGAAAATCTTGGAACCAGAAGGAAACAAAGGCTATTGGTCATCATCAATCTGTCCTTTAAAATAGGTCGTCTACCTCCCGAGTGGAAAAGTACTACGGTTATTCCAATAAAAAAAAACCATATAAGAAGAGTTTCTTCCCTGATGACTTCAGACCTACAGCTCTTACTTGGATCTCTTACAAATTGATGGAAAAGGACTCAATATTTTTTAAACAAAAATAATCTAATGCCATGCGAGCAATACGGCTTTAGAAGGGGTCTCAGAACAATAGACCAAATCCTGATTTTTTGTCAAACAATTAGGACGCCCATAAATTTAAACCAGTTCAGCATACTGTAACTGCTCTTTTAGACCTTACTAAGACTTTTGATAGAGTTTGGAAACATAAATTGATTCTACAACAACACGATTCCTTCAACATACCAGAAAAATCCCTTTCATAGATGGCAGACTTCTTGCAGAGAAGATTAATCAAAGTAAAATTTAACAAAACTCTTTCGGACGCATTCGAGATCAGTCAAGGCATTCCTCAAAGTTCTCTTCTTATCCCTATACTTTTCTCTATGTATTTGGCTGGTATTGAGAAAGTGCCTTCTTCTGGAATAAGAATTGGAATGTTTTCAGACGACATTGTTCTGCGGAGCTCTGGCACTGCTATACCTGATATGGCATCAAAACTAAATGATTCTCTGACAGCTTTGTCGAACTTTGCCACAGACCTAAAACTTCATTTCAATAACTTACATTCAATTGCCACCATTTTCACTACAAACAAACATCTTTATAATTACCAGCTCAAGCTGAGACTAAATAATCAAAATCTTACGTATGAAAAGCATCCGAAATATTGGGGTTTACTCTAGATTCTGAATTCACAAGTCACAAACACATTGATAATCTAGTTTTGAATAGTATGAAACGCCTCAACATCTTGAAATACATTGATGGTAAGAATTGGGGAGCTGATGTGGCCACTCTTAGACTTACTTATTTGACGCTCATCTGCCCGATTCTTGAATACGGATTTCCAATCTATTGTTGTGCCTCTAACTCTGTTCTGAAGAAATTAGAGCAAGTCCAACTGAGTGCTGCCCGTATCATTACTAGTCTGAAGCACAGTTGCACTGCAAACATTGTTCTTTTTGAGGCAGTTGTACAACCTCTTCTAGTTTGTAGACAGACTGGATTGGTCAAATACTTTAACAAACTTTCTATCTTCGGCCAACAAAACCATACATCTAAGTACCTGAATAACTGGGTAAACGGGCAAAGACTAAAGAAAAACAGCCCTTTCAGCCAAGTTGAGTCCCAGAACCTTCTTACTGGAGAAGTAGAGTCCTCTTCTCTACAATGTAGCTTGAATCCTTTGGAGGGACTCTCCATGGTGTATTTCCACTTCAACTTAAGTTTATCCATCATTAAGAAAAATTTTGTCTCTAGCCATCTCAGACATTTAGCACCGGAGATCATTAACAGCATCCCCAATGATGCAACCAAAATTTATACTGATGGTAATATATAGAATATCTAACCAGGCCGGTAGTGGAATCTATATCGAAACGCACCAGAAAAATTGTCCCTGAAAAATCGCAATCCAGATTTCTGCTCAGTTTTCAGAAGTTAACTAATAGCCAATGACGCGGGACTTCAGGCAATTCTATCTAAGAAAAATTACGGTGATCGTTGGATTCTTTCCGATAGTCATAGTTCACTTCTACACCTTTACAAATGGTTTATTGCTGGTGACAAAACCAGTGTCTCCATCTTACAAAAACTGAAACATATATCGCTGCACTATGATATTCATTTTCAGTGGATCCCATCTCACTTCGAACTTTACGGCAATGAAATAGGGGATAAACTAGCAAAGGAGGGCCGTAATCTTCCAACTCCCTCCACATCAACCCTTACCTATCTGGAATTATACTCGTTGAAAAAATCTCAAAATTTGGTGGAGTGGCCTCCCTATCATCATTGGTTTGCGGGTAATAGACCTGACTGGCCCTAGCCCTCAAGTGTGACAGATGCTCCCAGATTACACTCTCTCGTCTTGCTAGTGGTCACATCAAGTGCCTTTCATTTTCAAAAAATAAGAAGCTCTTCTCCATCTGTGCAAGGTGTCAAGATCACCAGACTTCCCCCGAATACGTAATGCGTTCCATGGATTTCACAAGCAAAGATATCTACACGGATCCCTTTTTTATGCTGGACTTTTTGAGAGCCAACGATTTAATTGATCTTGTCTGACTTCGTCAGACACTGGAGGATTAGCAACAACAACACAACAAAAAATTTCTAAAATATATTTTGTAAATATTACAACCATCAAAAGGAATAGTGAATTAGAAATATTTTATATTCTTAGATGATAAGGCTGAGAAATGAAGACTTTATACTTATTATTTTCCATAATATTCATGAAAATATAGATCAGAGTACATAGTAAACACAACAAATTTATGAAATATGCCTGGAAATATTACAATACGTAAAATACATTGTAAATTATACAAATGAAAATGACTGTTCAAGAGATTAGATTGCTGTATTCAGTGGTAAGTATATTTACCACTACCTGGTGAAGGATTAAAAACAAACATGCTTTTTTGTTTCTCTAATTTGGTAATATATATTTTTATGTAGAGTGTACAGGTTTTGTTTATTTGTTAAGAGAATTGTGTTATGTACAGGGTGGTCCCAAATTCATGGTATAAACTTTAAGTTTAAGGACAGGACGTTGTAACGTGTATTGTATTGGAATGTGTAGGCGCAAGTGAGACACAAACACAAAAAATAAGAGACGGAATGAAAGACAAAGTGTTTAGTAAAAGCGTCGTTGAAAAGTGTAATGTTTTCAACAAATATTCATAACTGTGCAGCACATGGCCTATAAGGTCCAGCTGTAGGCAGAAATATCTGTACTACCACTGGCAGTCGGAGAAGATAGGCTGCCTTATTCAAAGCTTGTACTCGCTGAAAATGGAGGAGTTGTAAGTGATTTTCATTTAAAATTCTACAAACGGTACGTTTATGTAATGGACAACAGCTCTTGCACTTGACTCGGGTCAATCAGTCCCAACGTTCAAGATGCTTTCTTCCAGTTGTGGATTGTTCGTTGACCAACATTTTGTCTGCCGACGTGGAACGAATGTGTTTCATGAAGCTGACGTATAACCGTTGAAAAGTTCTGTGATCCGGCATTCTTCGATCAGAAAACTGCTCTTGATACATTCGTAGCGCAGTTTTGAATGGTTGTACTTTTAATGCATGTCTTCATTTTCGGTATACGTAGTCTCGCATCGAGACTTTAGCACAATTGTTAAATGCACTTTCCCCTACTGAAGTGCATCACGTTGAACGGGGGCTAGACATCTACTGACCCCTATCGGCAAAGTAACTCCAACTCCAATATAACCAACTCCATTTATCTTTTCTTTTATTTTTCCTGTTTGCGTCTCACCTCGTCACTTGCACCCATACATTCCTATACAAAAAATAATTGTTACAATGTCCTGTATCTATCCTTAAAGTTTGTACCATGAATTCGGTACCACCTTGTATAACAGAATTTGACCTGTCTATGAATACCATTTACTTTTAAACCACAATAAAATTATTAACAAACTATAACATTAAAGAGAACAGGTTATCTTGAATTACTATGTAATTACATAGCAGAATTTCGATCAGTACCGAGAGCGCTGGAGCTTGAATGTTATATTAGTATGATGCTATTTCTGACTATCTCAGTGTCCTTGAACGGGCATTTTATGAGGCTTTCGACATCATTGAAACAAATAATTGCAAATGATGGGTCAGTGACGTAGTAAAACTGATACAACGGAATTAATCATTGCGCTTTGGTATTTCTTCTCCCCCCCCCGCTTCATTATATGTCTAGAAAGAGTATCATAAAATAATTATTTTACTTTTTTTATTCAGCGTAGAATAACGGAATCAGTTGAAGAGCCTAATAATTGATAATTCTAAATAATTGATGATTGATATAAGATGCAATTATTCATGGAAAATTAAGAAGAAAATATTCCGCAGTAGAAGAAATCAATTCCAAAGCGGATGATGTTTATGCACAGTTGTTAATTATTTTTCATTGATTAAGTGGATTAATTAATTAATTGTTTTAAAACAATGCTTTTCTCTTTCAAACTCTTGGAAGAAAAAAAAACTGAAATTAGAGAGTGACTTAGCAGAGTTTTTACTTAGCGTTGAATCAATTAAATTGAAAGGATGGTTGATTTTCTATACATCAGAAAGAATTTAGAAAGCAAATACTATTTTATGGTCAATTATAGAGTTTGGCATATCCAATATTTCACAATGCAGTTCAGTTATCTTTAATTTATAAACAATTTATTTTCTATTATATAAATATATTACTTTTTTAAAATTTAGCTGATTTATTTAATGAAATTTCTAAGTTGTTTATTAAAAATTATTATAGAATATCCGACTTTGCATAGAAATGAAACGTTTGATTAATCGCTTTAAAAGAATAAACAAATACAGTTTTAGTGGTTTGCTTCTCACGAAATAGGAAATTTTATCAGTTTATTTTTTCAAGGGGAAGACAAATTTCAAATAAATTTATTTTATCTGTATGCCCACATGGGGATATATGTAATTTGTGTAATGAGAATGCATGTAATGTATTTGTGTAATGAAATGCATGTAATGCACTATGTAATGGGAATGTATTTCATGTTTTTTATGTAATGAGGCTTTTTATTTATTTATTTTTTTATTTTTAATGAGCTAGGATTAGTGTTTTACCATTGCAGACCCTGAAGCTGGTATCGTTTTTTAGTGTGGCGCCATATAGGCAGATACCAATCCCCGCAGACAATTTTGACGCCCATTTTCTTCCACAGAGGGAGGAGCTCTGACAATGCGAACCTGCACTAGGATTTAATTTTGCCGAAGGCGCCTAAGCCAATCAGACACTCTAGGGATCTCTTACATGCCGCATAACCATACGACATGATCACTGTCAATTTTCTGTATCATGAAAATCCACCGACTTGGGCCGGGGTTAAACCCACAACGTTGGGTGCAGAAGCCCAGCGACAAACCAACCGCGCTACCCAGCCAGCTATGTAATGAGAGACTGTATGTAATACATGTTAAACATATTCTAATTGCATATATTCCCGTTACATAAACACGTAACATACATTCTCATTACATGTAATGAGAGATTGTATGTAATGTATTTATGTAATGAGAATGTTATTATGTATTTATGTAATGGGAATGTATGCAATTAGAATATATTTAACATATTTATATAAAAGAAAGGAATGTAATGTGATAATGTGCTTAATCAAAATGCATTCAATTAGAATATATCGAATGTGTTTATATAATGGGAAAGTATGTAATTTATATTTATGTAATAGGAATGTATGAAATGTATTTATTTAATGGGAGTATATGCAATGTATTTATGCAGCGGGAATGCATGTAATGTTTTTAAGCAATGGGGATGTATGTAATGTATGCATGTAATTGGAATATATCCATATATTTTGAAATAACATAATACATTTTTTATGATTATGCCAGCTAATAGTTCCTCCCAGACAAGAAGAAAATTGAACGGAAGTGCGTTGTGTGCGTAATAGACGAGAAAAACACCTTGAAGTACTATGATCAGAAATTGTCAGTAGCATTCTAAAATTTGTATGACGTCATTGAAATCAATGACATTATATGATTTTTTTTAAAGTAGCATTACAAAGAGCTTGTTTAATTTTCTAAGCACTTATTTGAATAGTAAGATGGCTAAAAGTGTATGTTGTTTGAAAATGTTTTCGCATCGAAAAATCAATCCCCATGGAAAGAGGAAAAACGATTAAAATATCTGTATTTACATACAATGCGATTCAAAAGAAGATAAATTTTCTTTAACATACGACAGACCAAAATCATTTAATGAATTTCAGCCTTATACTTCTTTCCGTAAGGAAATAAGTCACGAAATAAAATAATTTATAATGTTTTTTTCTATCATCGTATAAGCATATTTGCGTGCTAGTTACAAAAGACATTTCTTCGAACGCATACAAATATCAAAGAATAATAATGCAATTCCCCGAAAATATTTAAAAATATAAAATATTTTCTTCACAGATAAACAAAAATTCAAAAAAAAATCTTTAACCACCTTACTTGAAAGAAAAATTTTTGTATGTAAAAAAAATATATTGAAAAAAGTATTGTACTTAAAATTATATTACAGGAAAAAAGGAATATGTTTGTTTACGTTGCTAGTGACTACATAAAAAGAATTCACATTTTGCTTTTAAATTGAACTCTCAAGTGAAATGAATTTTGCGGCTACTTATTTTGTCTACTGATGTTTAAATTCAGTTTTTAAAAAAATATAGTTAGTCTCATAACGATTGAGAAGATCACGATATATGAAATTCATAGTTATGAAGTATCAGTCCTCAGTTTCGAAATCAAATCCATTTGATATTTAAAAAAAAAAAAAAAAAAACTCATCACGATAAAGTAATATGCTGCCTGGAAATTTGGCAGAACTGTACATGTGTTTTAAACCTCATTTTAGGATTTAAATAAAAAAAAAAACATAAAGCGAGACCATTTGGTAGATGTTCAAGAATATCTTAAGAGTGGAATTTTGCAAACTGACGTTGTTGAATTAGATCGGTATTACACTTTTAATAGAAACATGTGATATCAGAAAATAAAGCAATTACATTGACAAATGGTAAAATATGTGGGAAAATAGGTAATTGAATTGACATAAACTGTTAGATGCAGTGCTAGAAATTAAAATTCTAGTCTTAAAATATAGAGCTTTGCATGTTAAAGATTGAACTAAAAGTGGTAAATTCGGGGTTAGGTACTATGCAGTCTCCTTTTTAGTGTAACTAATATTAATGAATTTAGGTTAGATTAAAAAGAGGACAACAAATATTATTAACAAAACAAAGAAAAAGAACATGGATGATTTTTCATAGTGACCACATTTTCCCCTTATCTAGCTTGTACTAAGAGTTTCTGCTGCTTGAAACATTTAGTTACAGTTATTATGACAAGTGCCTTTACAAAAACAATAATTTGTGTAATTTAATTTATTATTATCTCTTATTTGGAAAATCTATAATAAACAACAACAATAAACATGATTAATGAATATGAATAATTGCTATTTTGAAAAGCATTTTTTCCAAAAATGAAGTACATATAAAAACCTTATTGTGACTTGCAGCAAGGAAACAATTAAGTGTATAGCGCTGCTCATACTTTTTAGTCAACTATTTTGAACTACAATTTATATAAATTATTACATTTTATCAAAATCAAAAATGAAATAAAAAATAAAAATTTTTAGTACTGAAATATTTTTATTTAGAACTGCTGTCAAGAGCTACAGATAAAAATCTATACAATCCGAATATTTCATTGAAGAATAGAGATTCGTAGGATTGAATTAATATTACAAGAGCACGAATTTTTTTTATTAAAAAAAATAGTTTACAGCATTATTGTAGGTCATACTTGAAAACTAGAACTCACGAGAAATGGCGTCACGACACCAAACAAGAGGATAAGCGGCGGGTTGTCACAACATCGCATTCCATCATTTACAGAAATCTCTCGGAATCTTCCCGCTCAAGTATCATTTTCGATGACAGCAACGCTTGAAGAGGTTAATTGCATCGCTGGGAGCGCCAAATCAACTTCAATACAACTATCATTCGTATAAATGTACGCTTTTGGATGGAGTTCAGAAGAAGTGCTATGGAAACATTGGATTCATATCGCTGCACTAATCACTTCGATCCTTCTTTTTGTGTTCCTTCTTCTATCAGATATCTTAATGACAGGTTCAATTACTACCAGATGCATCACTATTTCTAGAGCAATCGTTTTGACAGTGATTTCAAAATTAATATATAAAAGAAAGGGGGAATGTGTGTTTAATTTGGGATATTTCATATCGGAAATATAAAGCAAAATATAAAATTATAAATATTTATTCACTAACAATTAAATCCGGATATCATATTTTTTTGGTTCTGTGATTCTGTTTATTATTTGGCTAAAACCCTTGTACCACATCTCTTTCGAATTTGTCCACTACAATGTATAAATACACGTACGTATCCATAATGAAAAACACTTAAAAGTATAAAATAAGCATACATAAACATACTTGTATAGTTATCAAAGTACTCCATATGCATATTAATAACTGTTAATGCCCTAATCTCATAAATATAATACGTAAGACAATAAAATCTCTCTCTCTTTATATGCACTGCTAAGAAAAATAAGGGGAGCACATAGATTTAACAAATTTATGCAAATATTTATTTTGATAACTAACGTAAAACAAAACATCCATAGTCTAAAGCAGGGGTCGGCAACTTTTTAGCTGTGGCGTGTCAAACAAATCTACCATATGATTCAGCGTGCCACGCATCGGACATTTTTGAAACAATTCAATTCCCAAGATTATGCATGAAGAATTACAATAATAGAGGTCAATAATATAGATTTACAGCTTTATCATGTACACTTTGCATCATTTAAAGATATTTCTTAACATAAAAACAAATAGGATAAAATATGACTATTTCTTCAACACTTCTTTTTTAGCAGTTTGTACGGCCATACTCTATGTTAAATATTTTCTGTATGATTTTTAAGCAATACGTTTTTTGTCATTTACATACAATTAAACTGTAGCTCTGAAGAATCATTTTATGTTTTTATACCGTTCCATAAAAATAAAGTTTTTATAGAATTGCTTTTTGCTTCTTTTTTTTCTGCATTGTATTTTGCTACACCGACTTTCCATTTTATATCCATGCATATCATTTGCTCAGCGGTTTCTTCACTTTTTTGCCTACTCGTCTAACTTTTTTGAGAAGTGTATATATTAAGAGAAAGAAAGAGATCTTTTTGTATAAAGGAAATGTTTTTTTATCCCAGTCTCCCATATTTAAGGCCTAAGTTTGCTCTTAATTCTGTTTTAACGTTTTCAACAGAATCAGTAGTAGCGACTTGGTATAGAGGAAAGCAACCAACTCCTTACTTGTAGAAAAAATCAAATTTTTTCCCCATTGTAACCGTAGTATGAAACTAGGAAATATATTAAAAATATATTTTATGAGGTTTTGCTACCTTCTCAATGGATATTTTTCTTTTGTTCCTTTATTTTTTTAAAGAATTTCTGGTTGGAAACACGCACGAAAATGTCCTTCTGTATCATCATTAAATTTGTGCATTGTAATTAACTGATCCCTATAGGCGAAGATGAAGTTTACGAATTCTTATTTTTAGAGTAAAAATATACATTCTCACCATATATATTGAATTAAAAACTAAATATAGTTGGAGAGTTATGTTGGTTAAACTTAAAACATAGAGATTTCAAAAGAAAGTTTCAGGAGATAAAAAAAAAAAACAAGTTTATTAGGCTTAGACTATTGTTTATAATCTTCTTATTTGTTGCTCAAATTTCAACCACCGCAAAATGGATAGGAGTTCCTCATTACCATCAAATAAACTAAATCAAATGTTTTCATACGCATGTATACTTTTACAGAAAAGAAATTTTGGAGAAGATACATTTCTTTTATTATTAAAAAAGCACATTAACGTTTTTACTTTTTTTACGAATGAAATAGTATTTGTATATATTACTATATAGTAGGATAATCACTGATGTAATTGGCAAATGGTATTTTTTTCACTATACATAAAAAGCACTAAATTGTGATGAAATTTAAAAAGAAAGCCAAATACGTATTTATTGATAAGGGTCTAAATAAATTATAATCACTCTAAAATTACTTCATTAGGGAAAATACTTAATTATTGAAGATAAGTCAAGGCATATTTATCTTCATCATTATCATCATCCTCAACTGTTAGATTATAATCTGACTTATTCATCGATGGAGCTTTCAAGATGTGTTGTTCAAGCCACTTTTTATTCCATTTTTTTCTATAAGTTTTTTCTTCTATTCTACACACTTCCACCCATGTTGACATATATCGAAACTAGTCTATTGCTTTTTTAAACCTTCGAAATGAGAACGCGTTCGTTTTTCCAGCTCTTTTTATCAAATACTCATTTTATTGCTCGAAACTAATTTCCCCTCATCAGAAGACATCCCTAAAATGAAATAATTCATTTTGATAATTAATGACACATTCGAATGAAATTATTTGGTATTTACGTATCAGAGTCACTGCATCAAAACTGGCGCCACGTTTGAATCGTACCGAGTATTCTCACTAAGTAATAAATACATGAGGGTATCCTGAAATCACTTTACGTGTTTTAAATTTTTGGCAGCTTTTGAGAGTATTTGACCCCACACACTGTGCAGCTGTGGAAAACGCTTCATTAGTACTTTCACAGAAAATAATACTTTTTTGGCTTCTTAAAACCAGTTTGGCTAGTGGTAAATATTTGTACGCGTCACTTATCTCTGTTTTCAAATAACTTGTGATAATTCTAAAAACATATTTGCCCAATATTACGATAAAGCAGGATGGAGCCTCTTCCAAATGGCACACAATGTTGGAAAAGTAATGAATTTCAGATGCTCGACAGCACTTAGATATACTGCATGCATTAGAAGTAACTGAATGAGCGAGTGATTTTATTAACATCACACTGTTGAGTTACTCGAGAGCTTTTGGTGACGGACCCCGTAATTTTGAACAATGGTCAAGTGACGAGGACGAGATTGGATCTAAAGATTAGCCAGGTTGTAAAATTCTAATTTGTTTATTTTCCCTCTGACAGACAGTTCAGAGTATTTTCCATGTGGGCTAGTCTAAATTTTTGTTTTGTAAAATTTAGAGTGTACAAAAGTTGTCACTGCGTTGTGCGCGTTTTCACATTGTTTGAAAAATGAACTTTTGTATTTAACATTTTTCCAAATTGTGGAAAAAACATTTGTTTGATTGCATTTGTTTTGCTACACATTAAAGACATGGCTTTATATGTGAGATTACTTGTATTGTTTGTTGTAATATATTGTATGTCTGAAACTGTATATATTTTTGTGTGTAATTATTAAAATGTATTAGTATCTGGTTTCGGGACGCGGCGTAATTAGGATAACTAACAATAACATTAACAGCGCAGCGCGATTGATTGGGAGTTTTTTGAAAATGAAACCAGATGAAGGTTATTTTGATATGAAACTATATATATATAATTGATATAAGGTCTGCTATATTTGTGTCAATATGGAAATTATATGATGTTATGTGCGTTGAATGTCATATTTTGATAAAAAATTGTAGAGTTTCCTTTCAGGGCAGCAGTCCCTGAATCTAGTGATGTAAGAGACAGTTAAAGAAGGATAATGTCGTGCGAAGATGTCAATGTAAATTTTTAATTGTATTAGTACTTAAGTAAAGTGCATAAATAAGGTTGTTTTCCTCATGCCAAGGTTTTCCCCTGATCTTCACCCAAATAGGATGCACTCTAGGGATGTTATGTGCAAGATGAATGAACAAAAAGTGGATTGCCCTTTCGAGTAGTCATTTCCGTCTATGTTGGTTCAATTAAAATTGTTGAGTTAGAGAGTTCAAACTTTATTGCAGGTTCAGAGTTTTTCAGATGTTAGGCATTTAACGTAATTTCCATCAGGTCGTTTAGACACTCAATAAATCACGCTTTTTTCCCGGAGGGGGTTGTGACGGATCTATACGGTCTTTCACTAACTTCTTCTTTTTTTTCCTTTAAAGCAATTTATTTATTTCAACCAATCTTCACCGAGAGCCAGGCGTGATTTATGTAAATAAGATATATTATATAAACTTGGTTTTCGCGAGTTGAAGTAGAGCTAAGTAGGAGCTAAGTAAGAGGAAGTGAGAAGTTAAGTGAATTAAAGATCGAGAAGTCGACACGTAGTTGTTGACAAGTGAAGCGAGCCTAATACGTTTGGATGTACGCGAAGAGAAGCGGATTTAAAATAGTGAAATTCACTATTACGGAGCATGGAGTCTTCGTCAATTCATCCAGCTAATTAAAGTGCCTGAAGTTCGTCACGAAGGAACCGCAGCCGTCAAATATAAGGTCAGTGACTTTGATTAAGAGAATCAGATTTTTATCGTGTGGCGTAGTTGTTATTGTGCGCTTTTAAGCTTTCCTAGATTCAGTTGAGAGAGAGAGAGATTCTGTATTATCCACTTGTATTGATACCCCACTTCTTTACTCCACTCTAGTTTATTTATCTTAATTAGAATTGTGTTGTGCCTGATCTTATATACTGATAAGCATCAATAAATCAGTTTGAATTGGAATTATGTCTTTTGATCATTTAAGCCCGTCTACACATGCAACCGGGTTTTCAGATGGACAGGAAGGTATTAGTGTACGGGGTGGCTACAGGCCACCACAAAGTTAATATTGAAGATTAAACAATTAAACATATGCAATGTATTTCCAAATCATTTCAAGCTTGTAAAGTTATTTTTAACTTTTCTTGTATCCGGGGCATTTTCAGAATTTTTTTTCGGTGACCTGAAAAAAAAAAAGAAGTGAAACCTTATTTCAGGAATTCAAAGTTTCAAGATAGTTTGTCACACTTGACACACAGCATTAGGCATAGAAAAAAAGGCTCTCAATTTGGAAAAATGCTTGGAAGTCTTCACAAAATAAAACAAACACATCTAACACTATTTCTGCACATAAAGTTAAAAACTTTTGTTTCTTAGCTCCAATAACGTTTAAGAGTACCATTTGGAAACTAACTGTTTACTTTTGTAGTCTTATCTTAACCCCTTACACTCTCCAGATTTTTCAATGCTTTATTGTCTAAACATTTTCCCTCCATCTCCCTTGTAATTCCCAATCACCAACAGAATTAATCAGCGGAATCAAACCACGTGTCTTTAATTATCAATTAAAACTTACAGCGGATTAAAAAAGCTTCCTTAATTATTAAATTAAGTTTAAAATATCCATTAGTTAAATTTATCTAAATTTTAAACATTCATGTTATTTAAAATGTCAAAAAACTGAAACGAAAATGATCAAAAATTGAAAGAAAATGAAAAGTTAAACTATCAATAAGCAACAATCATTACGTGAGCAATTTTCTAATTTATTTTATGGGCAGAAAATAAAGTTTCGAAGTAGAAATGTTTTAAAATCTATACTGTAAGAAGCTTTTAGGTGATAAATGCAGAAATTTAATTATTAAACTATTATTTATAATTTAAACATTTTTTACATTGATTAATGTTTTTATTTCATCTTAAATTGCTTTTATTTCAAAATGTATTGATTCTAAAATTATATGCTCATAATTTAGGACAAACACTGTTAAACTATTCATTCTTTTGTTACAAATACATTATGCTTCAAATTTAAGCTGTTTTTATCTATTAAGAATATATAAATGTAATTACAACATTAAAATCCTGTCGTACACATTTTTTGAGCCAGTTAAGTAAGCTAGACAATGATTATTGGTGACAAAGCTCATACTTTTTTGAATTAAGTCAAGTAAAGAGTATTTTTGAGTAGACAGTGAGCTGGTATCTTACTTTCCAAACGTTCACACCATACTAAACTAGGGTCTTTTATTTAACTTTTATCAGCTTCGCTACTCAGAAATTATTTATTGTAATATATTCTGAAAAGAACTGAAACACAAAGTCTTTTGAAGAATCAGACATTAGAGAATAAAAAATGTTATCTGTTAAGAAATTCGACAATGCCACAGCGAAAGAGCAAAATTAACGAGAATCACATATTAATTTTGGAAAAAAATTTCTAAATTAATTTCAAAGACTGGGAAACCAGGAAGAAGGGTGGTGGTAATTTAAAATTTATTTAATCTTAATATTCTAAATAAATTAAACACAAATGTGTAGCCTGAATCAGGCGAGACTTTTTTAATTTTGAATGTGTTATTGTGAAGGTCTTAGCTTACATACACTAAGTTCTCATTAAACTTCCATGCAAAGTAGTGTTGAAGATATTTCGGACTCTGTTCACTTTTTTTTCTTTGTTGAAAGAGTATTGTGGCCAGGAAAACCATTTATTGGCTGAGAGAGAGAGTACTAATTAAATTATAATAAATGAGCAAGAGAGACTTTTGTGACAAATTTCGATATTTGTATGAAAATTAAATGCAAGATTATTTATTTGTCTCTGAAAAGACTAAAGATAACTACAGCTCATCTCAACTCAGTTTAAGATCACGGGTTCCTAGAAATATTTTAAATAACTCTTGATTAAGAACCCTTAATTTAAATACATAAATATGTGATATGTTTAATGATTGATGTCTTGGATAATCTCAGAGTAAACATCTCGGGTATCGTTCTTAGATAGAGCTACGATTCAAGGATGATATTACGTGATTCATAACTCGGTACAAATAACTTTGATATTTATCTTTCAGTTCCATCATTCATCAGGTTCATTATTGGAAGGTTCAATTATATATTACTAGATATATGATCATGTTTCCAGCATTCTGCTCGACAATGATTTAAATGCTAAGATGTTGTTTTAAAAGGATTACTCCATACCTAGAAAATAAAGAAATAAGGTAATTTATAAATGCATGCTCCTTAATTAAGGATGCAAATATGCGATATCAGACGATGTATTCAATTACTACTATCATAGATAATAAGTTAGAAATTAATAGCATTTGAAGATAATTTCTTCTTTAAATGTAATTGAAATAAATTATTGCATACACGCACATGCAGACACTTTTAGTAAAGTAAAAACGATTTTTGCTCTAGAATGCTGGTTTATTTGATGCATAATAAAATATAGATAGAATTAATTAAAAATAAACCAATAAAATTAATTATTATCAGTGGAGTTTAAGAAATAAGTTTTTTCAAAAGGTAATTTCCATACCCGGGTGTGTGATTCCAGTTGCAAATAAATTCTGAAAAGTAATTCTATAGAGAAAATGTGGAAAAAATAGTCCTATTAATAAGCATGAAAAAACACAAGTGTATCAAAATTGAATTTCAAGTAAAAAATCAATATATTTTTACTTAGAGAGCTATATTTTAGTTTATGATAAATATAAATATTTGTGTAAACTTCCTTTTTTATATATGATCAAAATGCACAAAGAAAATAGAAAGGTTTATAATGAAGAGGCATTTCTGTTTACTTACAGAGAGATCAAAAGTTCTTCGCATGTGTAATTATTTGATTGTAAAAATTAATATAATAATTATCGCTGAGGTAACGAAGATTTCTTATAGAATTCTCAAGAAATTACACATGGTTCTGCTTCAGTTTTCATTACGATTATCAGCACTCATACGTATACGTATGATTATCATATCATACGTATATGTATGTACGTACCTACAATTCGGAGGAAAACCATAAGAAATACCAAAAAAAAAAGTTATTGGTCAGAAAAGATCAAAAGGATTATTTGAATAAAAAGCTAACTGAACATAAAATTTGTCAAAAAAATAATAATAACTGAGACTTTACATTATATTGAAATAACTAGGAATGAGAGATGAAAACCAGTATAAAGTAAAAATTTTAAAACAAGTAAATAATATTTAATTTATAAGCAGTATATGTATAACAGTGCTTCTGAAACTTTAAATATTTGCGACCCAATATTAAATCATAATTTCCATCGCGCTCCACTCCATACAAATATTACTGCATTGACTTCAATAATACTATACTTTGTCGCTAAAGCGCTACAATACGACGCGTAGCAGCGTACATAAACCTCTCATTCAACCAGTGCGTTAAATCTCCCGGACATATATGTACGTCTTTTGAAATACCATCTTTCCTGTGGTCTACTATCTATAAAATTATTGCAAAGGCTTTGGAATGCAATAAAATGAACTTGATGACAGTGTGTGTGTGTTTGCGAAGGATTTACTCATATCAGAGGATTTCCTAATTTCTTCCTTTTCTCCCCCTCCCCAATGCGTTCAAAACGGAGGCATTGGGGAGAGAATCGTGTAGTTTTTAATCGGCAGTTAAGAGATTATTTATAAAAGGTACAAATTATCAAGGTATGTGTTAAAATTTGTTCATAATTTTATATGTGACAAGCTCATGGGATCACAGGGAATTATTATAAATTTGTTCTTAACTTAGTATTGTTAAATTAATTATAAAATACATGTCGCGGTATTGATACATTTATAAGTGTTTTTTATCAGTGTAAATGTTAATTTTATTTTTTATTATTCTCAGAATGTATTTTGTTTTCTTTTACTAAGTTAATTTTTTTAAAATAATCTTTTGCTTTCGACTTTTCAATATGCATGCACCCCTATTGTTGAGTTATCCCGCCCTCCAAGGGGGAGCACGCATCACAGTTTGAGAAACCCTGATGAATAAAGAAATGAATTCAAAATCCAAACAACAATTAATAAATTTTTAATATTAAAAATTAAGTCTATGGTATTACTAAAATTATAATGTAAAAATAATTGAGAATACAAAATCTATAATAAGGAATATGTATATTAAAATTCCAGAAATTACTTTAATAATATTAAAACTAATAGATAGTCTGCAGTAAGAATGTTATATATGTTATTTATGACTATGGTAGATTACATAAATAAGCACAATTCTGAGTTTTTAAATTCAAAATATCATAAAAATGCCTGACTGCATTTTCACTTTATATATAAAATAGGTATAGTAGTTTGCTACTTTAAATTGAAATGAGCATATAAGAGTAGATGAACTACGCTATTCACTGAATTGAACTGGATTCACTGAAGAGAAATGAATATATATATCAAAGATCTTCGCTTTACGCTTCTGAATAAAATTTTGATACTATTGTCTTATTTTGAAAAAAAAAAATTGTATGAAATTTGAGTCCTACTCTTAGGTATTAAGCAAAAATAGATTTTAAGAACACCAGTATTTTCCATTTTAATACTAATTATGAATTAAATAAGTTCAATTCCTTTCCTTTATTGTCAATAAAACATAGTTATATATATGCTATATAACAATTCAAACAATTTTTTAAAAGCTAAATTTATAGAAAGTGTGAACTCATATTATGCATCGTTGTGATAGAGAAATATCAGTCTTCATTGGTCGTTATGACACTTAGGCAAAGTTACCTTTCCCTCCGTATCTGATCTCATTAAAAATTCTTCATTAGTCACATATAGTTTCTGTATCATATAAAAGGCTCACGAAATTTGCACTTGAAACTGTCTACCATCAGTATGCAGATAATTCATTATATCAAGAGTTCAGTCTCACAAAATTACTCGTATTAGAATAACTATCGTTTGCAAAAACTGCAATACAGACCTTAAGATATCTGAAATTATCTATTTGTCGTGATGGTCTTATTTATTTTTATTTGTGTCCAAAAGGATTAAAATTTGATTAGTATTTTATTAAGTATGGATCTCAATATGCCCTTGGCCGTTTTTTCATATGGAGAGAACCGGGGAACCTTTACCTGCCCTTTAATCTTAGAGAAATCGAACACTACGGAAGCGGAAGCTTGATGGTCTGGGCAGGCATCAAGCTGTCCTATGTCTGTGATTGTCGTGAGATATAGGGATGGCATCCTGGTGCTTCGTGTTCGTCTTATCAAGGGTTCAGTGGGCCCTGATTTTATTTTAATGGATGACAACGTGAGGCACACAGAGCTCATTTGCAATTTATCGAAAGGAATTTATGGAAAGTGAGGATATTCGCCGAACTGAAAAATGACCAGTTAAATCTACAGACCTCATCCCAATACATTATGCCCGGTCGCTCTGGGGAGGTTAGTTGGAACTCACAAATTTCCTCCGAGGCCTGAAAACAGAGTTGCTGAATGAATGGGATTAATTGCCACAGGAACTCTTTGATTTCCTTATTCCCAGTGTAAAATCACGGTATGAGGCCTTTTTATCAGAAAGAGGGGGCTGCATACATCCTATTAAATCAGCGTTTCTCAAACTGTGAGGCGCAACCCCCTTGGGGGCGTGACAACTCTATGAGGGGGCGCCAGAATATTGAAAAGTAGAAAACAAAATATTATTTAAAAAATATTAATTTACTGAAAGTAAACAAACAGAATACATTCTGACATAATACAAAATAAAATACACATTTAAACTGATATATTACACTTATAAATGCATCAGTGCTACACAATGTATCTTATACTTAACAATACTAAGTTAAGAACAAGTTTAATAATTACCACTGTGACCCTTGCCTTTTATAAAATAATATATGCAAAAATTAACACTTATCTTGTTAATTTGTACGGTTTATAATTAATCCCTTAACTACCGATTAAAAGTTACGCGATTCGCTTTCCAATGCCAACCGTTTTCCACGTAGGCGCACGCATGTGATGTATTGAGGGTGGGGGGAGGAATATAGAAGCAAATAATCTGAAATATAAGTAAATCCTTCACAAACATACATTGTCAAGGTCCTTTTATTGCATTCCAAAGCCTTAGGAATAAGTTTATGAATAGCAGGGCACATAAAAGATCATACTTCGGAAAGACGTATATATACGCCCGAGGAAAATAATGCTTTAACTGAGAGAGACATTTATATACGCCGGTGGCAATTAACAGATCAAAGTTGTGTCGAATTTCTTGCGTCAAAGTTTAGTATTATTGAATTTAATATATTGTTATTGTGTATGAGTGGGGCGCGAAGAAAATTATAATGAAATATTGGGTCGCGAATGTTGAAACTTTGAGAAGCAATACACTTAACTGTAACTTAAGCAATAACTTAAATAACTTTTTTTGTTATATGCTGCAACTGCTTTTTTCATACCTTCCGACTTCTATGTGTGTTATACATGTTCATGAGTGTATATTTCAACTGTTGATTTTTTTGCATTATATCAGCCCTATGTACATGCCAAATTTCATTAAAACCTGTCCAATGGTTCTAGAGATAATCGACGAAATCTAAAAATTCTCTTAATTTTACACATCAGTGTGTATTGATTGTTGCTGAACATTATATATTATGTGATGTAAAGTTCCTAATGAATGGTATATATTTGGATATTTTTATTAGTTAAAGTAAAGCGTCCTTAAAGCATTGCATCACCTTCATGAGTGATATTTTTATTATAGTTAAAGTAAAGCGTCCCTAAAGCATTGCATCACCTACCGTAAAATCCAGCGTATAACGCACACTTTTAACACCAAAAATAAGATCGCAATTTACTAGTGCGCGTTATATGCCGGTTATAAAAGGGATATCTTTAAAAATAAGAAAATAACATAAGATTAAATTAGACTTCTACGTATATCGAAGTACTTGTAATTTAAAAGAAATAGCATTCCTTACGAATTTAAAGCGTTGTTGTTCTAGAAGTATAATTAATAATTTTTTCCTAAAGCTTGAAATAATATCTCGAATAAATGAATTCAAAACATACGGGCACTGCGCAGATACATTTCATGTTTCTTCGTTAAAAAAAAGGGAGGGGAGGGGTGCCTTATCCGGTGAATATACTTAAAAATGCAGCTTGAAAGTATAGGTGCACGTTATACGCCGGATTTCTTACGGTATTTTGTTTTGCTTGTTATTCTTTTCTTTGAGTGTGTTCATAAAGTTCATTTTATGGTTTTTATAAACATATTAGAAGTAAATATCTAAGTTGATGTTAAAAAAAACAAAATAAAAAATTCTAATAATACAACAGTATATGTAAAATTTTGCACTTCAAGCTCACTTTGTGTTGGTAAAATTGAGCGCTGAATTTACAACGGTATTGTTGGAGTTTACTCCTTAAGAATAGATTTTCATAAAAAAAAGCCCTCGTTAGGGAAATATTATGAGGAGCGAAATTTATAAAAAAAAGCATTAACAAAAAGCGTTACGCGTGCTTCTGCGCATGCGCTAAATCTCTGGCCAAAAAATAAGAAGGAAGAATTTAAACTTTTTCTTCATTTTTAAAGTTGCGATCATTTTTTTCCTATCAAAATCTGACAAAAAATAATTACAGAATAGGAAAGATCACTTATTTTGGCACGATACGGTGCAAATTGTTTTGCAAAATAACGAAATTTTGCATTTTTTGACGATTTTTTCTAAAATGAGCCAATATTGATGCGTTTTTATGAAAAGAGTTTTTGAATCGTTCTGTACGAATTTCTTATCATCATAATGTATTGAAATTCTGTACTGAAAAAGTTCATACTTTGTCCTTTTTGAGTCGTCATTCAAAGTATAAAATACCAAAACTGATTTTTTTGCGATTTTTCAAAAATGACTCAAAATTCTAACTTAACATTGAATAACTTCATTATATATGAACATAATCACACGAAACTTTTTTTCCAAGTGACAAACGTGGTTATCCAAGTTTTCTTCAAAGATTGAAAAAAATCGCTTAAATATTACGGATTTTAAAAGAAATTTTGTGTTCTTGATCTAATATCCTTTTTACAAAAAATCATTTAAGTAATTTTTTTCTTATATTTTTTGAAAAGTACTGTTATTTATTATCATGAGGGAAATTCGGAGAGTATATTTTAAAAATTAAACCGTCAAAAAAATTAAAACTTAAAAAAAATTCGCAAACTACGTTTTTTAGCGTTTTTCTTTTTAGTGTAATTGGCGTCGAGAATCATTTTTTTTAACCAAGTGACACTTAATGCCTTAGCTCTTTTGACAAATAAGTTGACTACAACAACAGAAAATCATCAAATTTCGCGGTAAGTA
>BMAO01028065.1:0-14831 GCA_019973975.1 Trichonephila clavata
AACAGTAAGTAAAGTAGCTACAGATTTTTTACTTCTTAATGAGATGAGTGTGCCTGGTGTTTCTTGGCAAGGTCGGCTATATTGGGTTCTAAATTAGTCAATTTTAACCGTAAATCCCCTCGAAGCTCCACATTTAATTTATTTCTGTTTTTAGTTAAAATTGAATTAACGTGACTGAAACCGGCTTCAACCATATACGAACTTGGAAACGCCAGCATAAATGGCTGAGCCATTTCGTAAAGTTTCACATATTTTTGCTTTATATTTATATTAGTCCAAAATTTATGTATTGTCAAATTTTTAAAAAAGCGTTTTTGCTTCAAGATCGGACAATAGTTCAACAAGCTCATCTTGTATGTTGATGTCGACGTTATCAATTTGCGCCGAAAATGGCGCAATAATCCAATCAGGGATGTCGATGTTTTCCAAATCAACAAAGCGCAGTTTAAAATCGTCGCTTAATTTTTGAAGATGATTTGTATATATTTCCAAGCCTTCTTCTTTTATTTTTAATTGTTGCAGATTTGAAAAATACTTATAATCCTTACGTAGCAATGAAGATCTAAATAAATTTAATTTTACTTGGAAGCCTAACAGTATTGTCCGAGCTTGGATAATTGTTACATCTTTTCCTTGCAGTTTTGTTTGAACGTCATTAAATTTTCCAAATAAGTCTGCTAAATAAAAAATATGGTTCTTATTGTTTTGGAGTTCATTGCTTAGAACAGGATTTATTTCGTTCAGAAATTCTGTCGTGGAGTCAAATAAATTGACGAGCCGTTGCAAGCATACACCTCTAGACAACCATCTAACCTCGGTGTGCAGAAGTAATTGGTTAAATAACTCATTGTTTTCCTCACAAAGTTTGGCAAATAATCTTGATTTAAGAGGGTGAGCTTTAATTTGATTAATAGATATAATATAAAACTGTAAAGCTTCATGTAACTCTGAACTCAGATATTTTGCTACTAAGTTGTGTCTATGCAACACACAATGAATAGTACGAATACCGGGTACTTTTTCTTTGAGGCATGTAGCAAAACCTCGGTAACGCCCTATTATAGAAGGTGCGCCATCTGTGTGGCTACTGCTATTATATTTTCAAGCGGAATGTCATATTTATTTAAATATTCTTCTAAACATCTAAAAATTGTCACTCCCTTCCCATCGGTTTCAAGATATTTAGCAAATAAAAATTCATCAATGACTTCTCCTTTAATTTTACTGAAATATCTAACATACGCCATAAGAATAGAGGAAACGCCAAAAACAGATTCATCAAGTTGTATAGAGAACTTGCAATTTTTTAGCTCCGAAACTACTGTATTTTCTATTTTTTCGGCCATTTCGTCAATACGCCGGTTTACAGAATTTGCACTTAATGGCAAAGACTTTAAAACATTAGTAGAGTCTTTTTTCATCACATTCTCAAAGACGTCTTTAATTGCAGGTACTACAATTTCTTCTGCGATTGTGTGGGGTTTTCCCTTCTTTGCTATATTAAGCGAAATCTTGTACGAAGCAATTAATCCTCCTTCATTTTCAATTTCAGTAGACTGTTTCATAAAACTTTTTAGAGTTGGTCGACATGTGAAATTTTCTTTGAGTTTTTTGAAAAATTCTAATTCTTCATTTTTTTAAATCTGAATGAAGCCTTTCAAGATGATCTTTCATTTTTGACGGTTTCATGTATTCATTTCCAAAAGTTTTTTCTCATATAAGACACATAGGAATAATTTCATTTGTCGGTGAACAAATAAATCCAAATTTTAAGTAATCCAATGAATAATACCGACATTTTTTTTAGATACTGAAGCTGTCATTTTTAAATTAGAGTTCTGTAAATAAGTTAAAATTAAGTTGGTATATTATACTAATCCACATTATTAAAGCTTACCTTTTCACAAGTAACAATAATTAAAATTGATATCAAAACTAAACGAATAGTTTTATAGAAACAACAATTATTCAATGGTAGATATAATAGTAATAATAATGACACTACAAGCATTTAATACTGTTCACAGTTCACAAAGATAGCTGAAAATACATATGATATTTGCGTTTGTAGCATCCAGTGTAGAATTGGACAAGCGCACATATGCATCTGACTCATATGCAAGGCTCGTATGGTTTGCGATGGAGACGAAGGGCGAACCAACGACACGATGCGTAACTGTCGTATAAAAAAGAAAAAAAACTAAAAGAACTAAAACCAAACACATAAGAAGAAAGAAAACGGAGTACTGAAGATTCCCTTCGCGTTTAATGCATAGAAAGCCAACGGCAGTGTCGTCGCTTGCCAAGTCTGCGCCAAAGGCTCCTAATTGGTTGATGGGTTCGCCAGCAAGAGACACGGATAAGCCTCAATCGCTCTTCTGGCTACATACTATGAGTCGTGCAAATTACAAACTGGTCACAAGGTCAAGTTGTGACGTCACGGTATACATACGAAAACCCATAAGGAAAAAAGGAGCAGAATGTTTTCTGATTTATTATTTTATTTTCTATAACGAATATAATATTAAGTCAATTATAAAAATATTTTAAATTTTTACGTACGCAGTTAGATATGTGTGATTTGCGTACTAAGAACTGTTTTTACTTCGAGTCCCAATAGACCCCCATTCGACCCCTTGGGTCAGATTGACCCCATACTGTTGTTAAATAGACCCCTAGGGGTCTATATAGACGACTTTGGCGACCCCTGCTCTAGAATATAATCGAAGAAATGTTGACAAAAAATTGAGTCCAGATATAAATGATTTTTTGGAATTTTTCCAAACAGAAACCGAAAGTAGAGAGCGAACCTATTTGATGAAACCGGAATTCGACATATGTATCTTTATATATAAAATATACGTGTCAGTGTTTGTCCGCAGTGGACTCCGAAACTACTCAACCGATCATAATATAATTTTGAATATTATCGACACTATTGTTGATGAAAACAAAACCGTAAATTTTCCAAGCGTTTTTTTGAATTCTCTAGATGTAACAGGAATGTCACCACACAATCTTCGGTTGAAGATTAGTTCCCTGGATATTCTTTTGCGTAACTTAAATCCACCTAGATTATGCAACGGAGCACGTTTCATCATCAAAAGAATTACCGGGAACTTCTTGAAGCAAACATTTTGACTGTAAAGTTTAAACGAAAATTCGGTTTTTCTACTACGGAAACTGTTGCCACGTATTCCACTGATACCGTCAGAATCTCCAATACCATTCAAAAGGCTTCAATTCCTGATTCGTTTGGCTTTTGCGATGACCATAAATGAATCTGAAATCCGAACAATATTCATTTGATACTTGGACTTAGAAAATCCATGTTTCTCGAATGGGCAACAAGATGTTACATACTCACGTGTGCGGAAACCGTTGAATCTATTTGAGTTAGCAAAATACGGGTTACCGAAAAATATTGTGCACCGATTAGCGATTAGTTGTATAGAATTATTTGTTGTTATACTTTAAAATGATAAAAATAATTTTAAAAATTGCCAAGAATCAACGTTATTCACCACATTTATAAAATTAAAATTTCATATGTTGTTCTTAATGACTTCGTTAGTAATTCATGCATTATACTACACTCAAATAGAAGATGGATGAAATGCAAAATTAAAATAATTTGTTGTTTTATACTTTTTTTCAACCCTTCAAAATTATAAACGAAGATTAATTTTACTGCATTGAATAGCTTAGGATAATATTGAACAAACGTATTAAAGCCACAGCAACGCGTGGGCGGGTCAGCTAGTTTTATTATATATTATTGTGTGCAAAAAAATTGGCTAAGCCGCAAGAGGTTCATTGTGGCCCCAGAGCTGTGAATTTTACACCCCTGTGCTACATGTTCGATGATCTACACCGCATGTTTCTCACATACTCGAAGGGAGAAAGGTCTGTTGAGAATCTACCAGGAATAGATGCTACTGATGTACGTCATGAAGTCATTCGTTGTTTTGCTGCAATTATGTTCTGGGAGGCAATTACACAACTGACCAAAACAGCAGCGAAAACAATCTGTGTAGCATAGTGGTCTGATGTTAAACTACCGATAATGAACACATGAAATGTTAGCTGTTCGAACATTACCCCCCCCCAAACCATAGACTGGCGTGACGTTCGCCAGGAAGCTGTCACGCCGTTTTTAACCACCATCCCCCCCCCCAAATTTAAATACATCTGAAAATTGTACGCGAATCCCTTTCTTGCTTTGGTGGCAATACTGTCGAATCTAATTAAGGCGTGCAGCCCTGCTTCAATACTCAAAGGAACTCTAGTAATGGCACACATTCCTTTATCATATAACCTTTATAGATAAATTCTCTGAAGATGGATAAATATTCGAATTTGCGAAAGGGAGTTGAGAGATCAAAGATATATGCTATGCGTCTGTGCAACCTTTTGTATTTCCGTCGTATATTCTCAGATGATCCTGCATACATCTTGATAAATTTTACTGAACTGCACTTCTCAACATGAGTGGTAAAAATTTATATTGTTAAACCGTGGACATGATGATGGAGGATTGTACTCGTAAGTGTTCATATTCAATTCAATGATGCCTTCGAGGAACATTCTACTTCCTTCAATAATCTCGATGCTACAGTACTTCTGGAGGGAGTCAGCTGCTGGCCATTTTAGCCAGAAGCCTGGTATATAATGTGACCAGATACGTAGGCATATTGAAGCATTTTCATTTAGTTTTCACCTTTACTCGTCACTAATTTGCAACGCGCATTTACAAATGGTATTGGGATTTTATTTTTGAGGAGAGTATTAAACTCGATATATTTTTGATTGTGGATGGGGGGGGGGTTCCCATATAAGACAATTTGAAGATTTTGTTATTGTTTCTCTCATGTCTATTGTGAATCCGATAGAGAGAGCTAATTAATATTTACATTAGTACAAAATCCGTTCTAATGCTCCCTTCAATAAGTGAAATGAAACAATCATGAAATTTTTTATGTCTTTAATATGATTCTTTTAACTGTAGAAAATAAGTTAAGAAAAACATTTACTAAAAATTTTTCTGGGTGTTTGAATATTAAAAAATGTTTTTCACGAACAAAAGTTAATATATTTTACAAAAAGTAAACACGAAGTAATGCTATTTATCTAGTTTTTTTTTTTGGACTTTCAATGCACTATCTTGGAAAAGCAATTAAAATCTGAATAGCAAAAAGAATGACACCTATTGGATGAATTATGGGATATTTATGGACAAAAAAAATTTAGATTGTGTTCAAAATTTAAATATTATAGTCTGAATGTGTACAAGCCCTCATCAAACAAATAGGGATGATAATTTGTGTTCTTTTAAATGAATTACTCTTATTCCATGTAAACTTGATTTTTTCATAAAAAAAATGTTGTTTCTTCTTTGGTTTGGTTTTGATTCATCTGTTTTTTAGACTGAAATGTTTTCAAATTGAATGTGTAATACTGCAAAATAACGACATATGTAAATATTTAAATTATTTAACACATTTGAGAATATATGGAGTACATTAGAGTTTAAATTGTACTGTTTTGTGTTATAATAATAAAATAATGCGAAGAAAAATTTTATGGGCGGCTTCTTTCGTTTATTATTAAATATTAATTATTTTTATAATTTTTTTCTTCTTTATAGTAAAAAAGTTAGTTGATTTAAAATTTCCTCTTATTTGGAATATTTATGGAAAATGAAATTTATACACAGATGGTTTACATCACTAAAATTTGTTTATCAAAGTATACCTTTATGGCAGGATGTGCCTGAACACATGTTGAGAATCTTCAATATTCTCAGAGGGAATAATAAACGCACGAACTAAATGCTTATGCACATTATGCAAATATACTCACATTGTAATTAATGCCCAATAAAATTGAGCGAATTTAATTTTTTTCTTCGTGTAATCAAAATGAACGTGTATGAAATACGAAACTAAAAATACGGTGAAATGAAAGAATAAGTGTTTATTCTTTTTGGTTGTAGAATTCAATGACGAATCAAATTGTATTTATTTTGAGAATTATGTGTTTCCATGTGGTTTTGCAAAAATATTCAAATAGGCAAAGGCAATACAAAAAAGTAAAGAAAGAGGTAAAGTTTAAAGAAAAATTACGTGTGAAAAATAATTTATGGTATAATTAAAAGAAAATTCTTCAGATTTTATTAAAATTATGCGAATTGTAATTGGTCTCAAAAATTATTATTCTGGAGTATTAAATTTTTTACTGACAGATGGAGTAAGTTATTACACTTTTTCGAGTAGAGGGCTTATTTAAAATGCACTGTTTTTTATTGTCATTTATATTTTGTCATCTGAAACATTATTGCTGAAACACATTATTGATTTTTAGTCTCCTTACATTACAGAAAGTCAAAAATTATTTTCAAATTTTAGAACACAGTTAAAGAGAGAAAGGAGAATTATCTGAAATAGTAGATACCCAGCATATGTGAAATCAATATCTCAAGTTCCACTCCATTAAGGTCATTCATGACACTGTAAATTTTTTAATTGCTTTATCAAGATAATTACATACAAATACAAATAACTTAACTTAAATGTTACTTTGGGTGCTAGAAAATGTATTGGAGTTGTTCGACACATATATAAAATTTCATCCTTGTGTGTACACTGGGGTACAAAAGTTAAGCATAATTGATAATTATGTGAATAAAGAAGAAACAGTAAATCAGAATGGCGGGAAGCGTGATATGCGAGTGTAAAATGGTTATAAAATAAGGAAGAAAATCAAAAGAATGATAATAATTAAATTTATTATCCAAAGTAGCAGTTTGGAAGAAAACTGAGCATAGCAAGGATTCACACTTTACAGAAAAAAATGAAAGAAAACATTAAATAAAATACTGATGCTGCAGTTTAATAAGGCGTGTTTTCAACTCTCTGACAGCCAGGCACGCTGCACAGCGATTTACCATACTTGCTATGAGATTGTGACGGGTGCTTACGCGTTTCACTAACCTTCTCTCGACTTCTTTAAATTGTTTTATTTATTTCAACCAATCTCCTCCGAGAGCCAAAAAGTGTGACTTATGCAAACGAGATATTTTCGGGTTTAGCGAGTTTGAAAAGGATATAAAAGGGAGAAATGAAATGAAGAGAAAAAGAGGGTGATTTTGAGAGTAGTTTTTCTAGTGGAAATATATTCGTCGGGAGAAGACTATTGAAAAGTATTCATTAAATCGGTTCGGGACGGAACTGAAAGATAGCTGAGATTGAAGCCGCTCATTAAAGCAATCCAGATATAGAAGAACCTGCCGTAAGAAAAGGTATCAGGTCAGTTGTTTTCATAAATTAAATATAAATGTGTATCTTGATTGTACGCGTTGTTCTCCGAGGATTCAGTTAGGATTCCGTCGTTCATAATCGAATTCTTCTCGTACTCCACTGTATTTTGTTGATCTTAAGGTTTGAATAGTATTTGTGTAATCTCTCAATTAAGAAAGGTCAATAAATAATATTGATTTATTAAATTAGTTGTAATTAATTATGGATCCAACATATTCAGATTTAGATAATACGTGAAGGGGAGTTAATAATCGTAGAGGTAGTGATAGACTACGACACATGTTTATATTACATATATAAACATGTATATATACATATGTATAGATGGAGCTAAAGAAGTTTTACTTCAGTCGTGTGGTCTAAAGCACACACGTTTTTTTATTTTTAAAAATAATCTTTCGTTTTCGACTTTTCAATATGCTCGTAGAGTTATCTCGCCCCCTAGGGGCACGCGTCCCACAGTTTGAGAACGCTGATCTAAGGCATGGCCTATTTTTGTATACAGGCCCACCCAGGGCTTCAGAAAAATATCAAGATTTCTTTGGGCCCAGGGCCTCAAAGAGTCTTAAGGCGTACCTGTACGTTACTCAATTGTTGATAATCCATACTTTGTGTCTTATTGAAAGCGATGAATTATGATGAAGTTAATTTTCAGCAAATATTCGGATTAAAATTTAAAATAACACGAAGCATGCATTTGAGGAAGTCTGCAACTATCTTAACAAGTGAATAACCTTTTGATAGATTTCGAACGGCAGCGAGTGCTGCTAAACTTAATCTCGTTAACTTATTTTTGGTTAAATTAGATACATTATCAAGCAGAGGCACTTATGTAAATTCGAAAAATAAATCTCTTCGCTTTTAGATTAGGGGAGGGGGAAAAAAGGAGATTAAATGACTGAAATAAAATATTCTTCATCATCATTCTCTTTGCACAACAGAATGATTCGAACAGGCGATAAAAAAAGACGCAATTTTAGTGATAAAACCGAAATCGTGAATCGAGCCTTCTGTCAACACGCCAAACCGAAACAAAATATTCTGTTTCTCTTCCTCAACAAACGGACAAAGTTATCTCTTGGTACTCAAAGAGTTAGTTGGGCGTATCTCGAGAGAATAGAAACGCAGATGCATTGTACTGTGAAAATATTTTTTTTCCTTTTATATACAGTTTTGCGTTTCTATGTCCGACCTTTTGCTAACGGAATTCAAGCAATGATGTAATCGTTGTCGATATTTGCAAATGAATTAATTTTGAGATTTGAAAATAACTAATTACCCATATTAATAAGGCTAATGAATGTTATAATCTCTTTCAGAGGATTAAGGTATCCGAGCACTTTCGGGGTACTTTTTAACAAAATAGCATACTAAAACATTATAAATGTTCTTTTAGGACTCAATACCAATAAATATTACTATTTAACTACCAAAATTTAAAATAAATTACCTGAATTTTACAAAAATCACAATTATAAGTGAAATTTTAGCAATATTTTTGAAAAACTTCAAAGCAGTTGGAGAAAAAATTAATAAACATATATTAGTAAAAATATTACTAAAACAAATTAGATGCATTTATCTAGAAAATGTACTAAAATTTTAATTTTTTATTAAAATTTGAAAATTTTAGAGCTGATTGAATAAACATTATCAGAAATGTTACATTTTTTATGGGACCATTAATTAAATAACAAGCCATAACTCAAAAGTATTCATTACAATAAGAAATATTTTAGTACATATTTTAGAAAAAATAATATTAAATATCAGGTTTAAAAAATTCTATAGGAATACATTCGTAATATTTTGAGTTATCAGACTCGCCTGATAGACTTTGAGCAATTTATAAATGCCCACTTCTGGTAGATTCAAAACCCCACTTCCGGTTTTTCTAAATTTATAAAATGGATTGTAACTTGGCCTCTAGGTAGTGTAGAAATAAAACAAAGTATGTTTCGTAAAGTCAAAAGATATCTCTATTCAATAAATTAACAAACAAAAATGTCTGTCTTGATTGAATTTGGTAATTTTTCAACGTGTTCCGATACCTTAAAATAATTAGAAAGAAATTTTCGATCGTTATGTATAATTTTCGGAGTAAATTCCTGTAAAGCTAGTTCTCAGTCAATATTTACTAAAAAACATGATTGCCAAAATTTCAATTTCAAAAACGGGAATTTTTTGTCAATAAAGCACCCATCCCCCAACTTCCCTTGCGAGTCCATTTAATCAAAAACAGTGGATCTTTCTCTATTCAACAAAAAGAAATGGCAGCGGTAGCCAAAGTATCGAACTTGTGGCTGGCGTGTCATGAGTTCGAGCCCCAGTACCACTTAAGACCCGCTGTGTAGGGGAGCGATGCACATAAAAATCTGTCGAGACCTGAAACGTCCTTCCGTTGGTGTGGTGTGGTAGTTAGAGAGGGGTACCAGCGCAGATGTCGTTCTTGTCACATGGCCATTGTTCAAAATTATGAGGTCCGTCGCCAAAAGCCCTTGTGTAGCTAAACAGTGCGACGTTAATATGCGACGTTAAACAGTGCGACGTTAATAATAATAAATTCTCCAAGCTATTACACTCTATAACAACAACAAAAAATGACGCACCAATAAGAAGTTGCTCGATTGTAATGAAATTTCGTATACAAAGACATTTGTGCCAAACATGCAAATGATTAAAATTTGGTGTCCAATGAATGAATAGCAAGAGCTGTAGCACATTGGAACTGCACACTCAGCAGGTGTCTATAAGAAGCGATTCTCAATCTGATGGTTAAAATTTCTGTTGCATTGCGATTTAGGATACTTTCAACGACTGAAAAAATGCCTCGCCGCAGGATTCGAGCTCATATAGAGCAATTGTCAGAGTTTGAAAGAGGTCGTATCATTGGATTGAAAGAGGCAGATTGGGCAAATCGGAGAATCGTGCGTCATATGGATCGAAGCGATGCAGCCATTAGAAGATGCTGGCAAGAATGGTGGACAGTGGCAGATTTCAGCGTCATGATAATTGTGGTCAACCTAGAGCCCCAGCAGATCGAGAGGACAGATTGACAATCAGATCAGCTGTCACAGCACCTGATTCATCGTTATCAAACATCAGACATGCGACCCGCGCACGAGTGTCCACCATGGCCATTCACAGACGGCCAATAGAGCGAAATTTACTCTCGTACCGACCACTCACGCTTGCACACTGTCGAGCCAGATTACAGTGGTGCTTGGTTTGATTAGGTAGGAATCATTCCGCTTCTAATCCCAGGTCAGCGTGCCGATCCTGCTTTCCCTATTGCTCGCCATACAGGCTCTCAACCAGGAGTTATGGTTTGGGATACCATTTGTTTTGATAGCCGGAGCCCTTTGGTCGTTATTAGAGGTACACTTACAGCACAGTGGTACGTCGAGACATTCTGAGAACTGTTTTGCTACCGTTCCTTTTGCAATACCCAGGCCTTATTTTTCAGCAAAACAATTGCTGATCACATACGGCACGTGTTGTTGTGAACTGTATTGCAGCTTGTCAAACACTTCCTTGGCCAGCCAGATCTTTCTCCCATCGAGCACACCTGGGATATGATGGCAAGGCGACTACTAAGTAATGTTGATGATCTGGCCCGACAATTGGAGCAAATTTGGAAAGAAATACCACAGGAGACCATCAGAGTGCTTTATCACTTTATGCCAGGTCGTGTGGTAGCTGATATCCAGGCTAGAGGTGGATCAACACCTTTTTGAACTCGTTACTTTATAACTATATAACTCTGAAATATAAATCATTCAATTTTTCTGAAATTTTAATCATTTTCTATTCTGTACACAAGCTTTTTACCCCTCAATTTTTGCCTCTACAGGACAGCTCATTCTTGGTGCGTCGTGGTTTTTTGCTGTTGTTGTTATAAAGTGTTTACACCCATAGGAACTAAAAATGAGGAATTTTTCCAACCAATTTGCTATCAATGACGAATTTTCTTAAACTTATTCCCTAGAATTTAATTGGAACTATGATGTATAGAGGTGAAATAGTGAATTAGCTTCATGATTGGTATCGTGAATCATGAGATTTATCTCAATATTTCAAAGAACAAAATGATACTATCCACCCAAAATTTGGGTATTGGAGACCAATTCATTTTTTAACAAAATAATGACCCAAAGCGCATTGCTCTCAACGTCTACACCGTACCAATCACCTGACTTAATCCCAGTAGAACATATTTGGTGAGAATTTGAAGTTATACAGTAAGAAAAACTTGACATATAAAAGTAAAATGTGAACTAGAAATAATAATCAGAGAGAAAACGAAGAAACATCAATGCAAATATTGCAAAAAAAAAATGTGAAATTTATACCGAGACGTTTAAATGTTGTTGGCAGACGCTAAATGATATCCTATTAAGCAGTAAATTTTTTTTTAAAAAAAATACAATCGTCAAAACTATGTTGTGTGAGATTTTTTTTATAAGTGTACGAAGCCCTTTATGGAAGTAGATTTTTGATTACTAATTTTTCAAAATAATAGTTATATTATGTTTTAAAAATTGATTATGTTATTCCAATAAGAACAAGTTGCAGATATTATAAAAAAAAAAACACAATTCCAAGAGATTAATTTTTATTAGTCGAAAACATTCAATTTTGTAGAAAATTGCTTACACTAAATTTTGAGCTTAAATTGCATTTAAGCTCATTTCGGGCCCTGGGCGTAGGAAATCTACAGACCCTCTTGGCGCTGGAGGATCGAAATTTATACCTAGAAAATCTGGTTTAGTCCAGTTTATCCGGGCCCCTTTAGGCTCCTGGGTGACCGCTCCAAGTGCCCAGTGGATAAACCATCGGTACTGAAAGTACACAGCACTTCTGAGAGCCATTGAATGTAAAGGAAAAAAAGAAACGACTCACTTTAACACGAGATCTTCAAAAATGTGAGACCTAAATATATGAAATTTGGTAAGCATGTACCTTTCATGGAGTGGAGACTCGGTTAAACCACGAATTTTACGAAAATAGACCTCAAAAGGTGGTAGCGAGAGCTTAAGGGGCAATTTAGACAAATATTACCGTTTTTGAACTATTAGATGTACAGACTTGAAGTTTGACAGACATGATTCTTTTATTGAATACATATCTGTTAAGAATGAGTTTTTGTGGATATTGACTTTCAAAGGGGTCATTAGACAAAAAAAAAATCCCGGATTGTGAACTATTAGACCTAAATTTGGCAAGCATGTTTCTTTTGTTGAGTAGAGATTCGTTAAGAACGGATATTTTTGCGGAAATTGAATCCTTTTGGGGGAGTTACTGGGGTGTATAGATAAAAAAAATCCGTTTTCGAACTATTTGGCCTACAGTAAAGAAATTTAGTATCCACACACATGTTTCTTCCTTTGACTTGAAACACCCTCAGAAAGGGTTAAACGGAGATCGACTCCAGAGGGTAGTTAAGCGGCATATTTATAATAAAAAAAATTGTTTTTGAACTGTTAGACTTAGACTTAAAATTTGGCAAACATGTTTGTTTTGTTGAATAAAGATCTACTAAGAGTGGGTTTTGTGGAAATCCATTTTGGGAGAGGGGGTTGTGGGGCGTAAAAGGTAATTAATTCTATTTCTATTTGAGAAATTCCAGTCCTTTCCGTATTTTTAAAGAGGCGAGAGTTATAAGAATGTTTTTCAATACAATCGAACGTTAAATGTGATAGGACTTTGATATCAATATTTTATATTTATAAAAACAATATGTATCCATACAACATCATGAAATGCCCAGTGTGTGTGTGAAGCAGGTTGGTAACGGCTAGTATATATATTTATTTTAAGAAGTACGTTTTAGTTCTTATATGGTTTCTTAACAAAGAAATTAAACCGATAACACATTTTAAAAGAGCGAGGGGATTTCACACAAAAAAAAAGTTAATGTAATATGATATTTTTAATGGAGCAGAATTCTAATAATGATTATAGGAGAAATGAAATCTTTATGAAAAATTATTTCTGTGATACTGAGATTGCCCCATCTATCGGTAATAAATGAAAGTAATGTTTTATGTCGTGAAATCATATTTAATTTCAGAACACTTGCGTCTTTCACATTCAACTGGAAATAAAACCTGATATAAATTTTAAAAATGGCTTCAATATTTTTAGTGATACATAAAAAACCTAATTTATAACTTTTTATCATTATAAAACAATACAAAACTCTCTTTTTTTTAAAAAAAAAATTAATAAAACCCTTTATTCAACAAGCGAAACAATTATTCATACAAGTATTCACACATTTTAAATTCATTTTTAACATAAATAGGAAAGAATCCAATACCGAAACATTTAGCATTTATCTGAGCATCCTTTGAAGGGAAATTTTTTTTTCTTTTCTTGTGATCACAGATCAATTTTCTTCCGCATTATTGAAAAGTAAAACATTTTCTGTAGTTCTTTCATTGAAAACCCAGTAAGCTAAGCATATATCTCCAAGTTTATATTTAGAACATTTATGTGTTTATCTTGATTCATAATGTGTTCTGTAACAACTGAATTACCCGTACTAAAGGCTAAAAAAGCATACACATAAACTATAATCGATTCACCCTGTTTTTAATAAAAAGCTTTTAGTTCATTCCCTTGAAATTTCTCTCCATACTAATTCATGAAGTTTTCATTCAACAACTACTAAAACAGTTTTAATAGAAGACCAATTTAAATTCACCTTAGTTTTAGCAAATATATAGAATTTCTTAATAAAGAGCAGGGGCATAGCTACCGCCGTATTAATGATACAAGGCTCCCCACTACAGGAGCCCCACATGTGACGAAAATTTGTTAATATATTAAAGGGCCTCAAAATGGTTGTGCAAGAAATTTTGATACGCGGTATCCGACTACCCTAAAACTGTGAATTTTGCCAAAAATTGACAAATTCTTTTTATGATTTTATTTTATGGGCCATCTTATTAGCTTTATAAAAATACCAACCTTACCATTTTTTGTTTACCAGAACAAAAACTACAAGTGTTTTAGTAAAAGCAGATGCCATTACTTTAAGCAAGATGTCCTACTTTGAAACGCGTTTTACTCGAAATGTGATTTTTTGAAAATAATCAAAGGGGTCAGCGATTGCCAAAAAAGTTTTGAACATAATTAAGTGAAATTTTTTCTGTAAGTTCTGTATAATAGTAGAATTGTTTTATCCTTCAGATGTATCAATCACTGTTTTATTACAAAATTTACAGTCCCTTATGTGAATATAATCACTGTCTTTTTAAGTATTTTTATGTAGTAACCAGATAAAGTGCCGTAGTTTTTGTAAAAAAGAAAATATCTTTTATCCTGAAGGTCATTTCAAAATTGAATAATATAGTAACACATTAGATTGAAAAAAAATTTGACCATAAACCTTCGGTGCAGAATGGGCCGCGTTTAGGCTATTTTTTGTCAATTTTTACCTATTTTTTCCCATTTTAGTAATAATAATTTCTTTTTCTTTCTTAATTTTAGCACATTTTTCTTAAA